>JAQIYA010001055.1:0-14892 GCA_034699355.1 Microtritia minima | reverse complement strand
TAAATTTCTATTATATAATTATAATTGTAATTATTTTATTGAGACATTTAATTTTAATTTAAAGCCATTGTTTATATAATAATTTAATACATTTTTATATTTTAAACAAGAATATTAAACATTAAACATTCATTTTTTCCATAAATAAATTTAGTTCTCTATAAAATGTATTTCTAAACCAAATCATAACTGCTTTAATGTGCGAATTGAGCCATCATTAAGCTATCGCTGTGTGTGTTTAATCAATCGATGGCTGAGATTTTTTTTGTTTGATTATCGTTTAGTGATAAATGTATATTTGAAATCATGAACGTTTGCGATGCGTTCGACTGCGTATATCCCACCCGAACGGCCAGATTTGGGTGCGCTCTCGTCGGCTATGATTTGCCTCAAACAAACTGGCGCTTCCAATATCTAAAGCATTCAATTATAATTGTGATAAATAAGACCAAAAACTAGACGAAACAGTTTGAAAGATTGAAGCAATTTTATTAATTGAGTTATTAAATAAAGTATTTCAAAATCATTAAAAAGTCATTATTTTATTTATCAATATATTAGAATGAAATATAAGTTTACCATTAGATATAATAATTAATCGATGTTAGAGGTGTTCGAGCCGTTCGAGTCGAGCACAACAGTGACGGGTCCGTCATTTGTGATGTTGACGTTCATGTGAGCACCGAAAACACCGTCTAAGCATTAATTCAGTGTTTGTTAGTTATAAATATTATTACCATTTATTCATTATTGCATAAATTATAGGTTACGTACCCTTAATTAGTTCAGATTTGTACGAGTTTTTCAATTTTTGAATAAATTCATTATAAAACTGTTGAGATTTGGAAGCGTCCAAAGCGTTATGAAAGTCGGGTTTGTTTCCCTTCAAAGTGCAGTAAAGCGTGAACTGACTCACGCATAGGATTTCGTAATTCTCATCGCAAACACTTCTCTGCCATCGCTTTCCGTCGTCGCCGTCGAAAACGCGCGCATTTAGTATTTTGCGGACACTATTAATTGAATGTTACGGTCAAACAATTAAATCGAAATAAATGACAATCACTTACATATAATCGCAATCTTCTTGTTTGTCGTCACGACTAATGCCGACCAAAACGCATAAACCTTTTCCGATTTGCGATATTAATTGGTCGCCGACTTATTAAAATTAAAATCAAATATACATTATGTATTATATCTACTTTCAGCAAATATTATCAAATTTGGATAAATATTACGAAAACATACCTAAAACTGAAGAACTTTGCACTCTTTGTACGATCGCTCTCATTATAATAATATGCCGATCGCTGACAATTAAGTTAAGTCTAATAAGTTATACTAAATTTAAGCTCAAGTTATAAAATAAATAAAACTTTGTTACAGAAATGCACGCGTTTTTTAAATGACTGTTTTGTAAACAATAAATACATAAATAATGTTCTGTTAGAAAAGAATTTTTTAAAAATATTTATATACACTTATAGTTTAAACTTTAAACTAATTTCCTTTAATTACACAACTTTTTTTTGACGCCACACCAGTTTTATGGCGCCAGAGTTGTACAGACAGTACAACATTATAATTAAATCATAGTAAGCTATTTCACAGCTCTAATAGTGAAATATCAACAATAAAAGCGATTGAAATGAGCGCGACATCGATGTCGAAATTGCGTTTAATCACATTCGACGCGACCAATACGTTGATCGCGATGAGACACTCGATCGGTCACGAGTACAGGCGAGTGGCGCTCATGTATACCAAACTGACGCCAAGCGAGCAAATGGAGAGCCGACTGACGCAGTCGTTCGCCAACGCCTACAGCCATATGTGCCGAAAGCACCCCAACTTCGGCGCGCGCGACGGCCTCTCATCGCAACAGTGGTGGTCAGAGTCGACGCGACTCGCGTTTCGCGGCGCCAACTACTCGCCCGACCAGTTGAGCGACAAACAGCTGACCGCAGTGGCCAATCATTTGTACAAAGAGTACTCGACGCGCAACTGCTGGACAGTGCGCGCCGACTGTGTCCCGCTTTTAGCGCATTTGCGACACTCGTGTCCGTCGCTCGCGGTCGCCGTCATCTCGAATTTCGACGAACGCCTCGAACGCATTCTCGTCGAACTCGAACTCCGCCATCACTTTCGTTTCGTGTTGGCCTCGCGTCTGGTCGGCCACCAAAAGCCCGATCCGGAAATATTCGAGTTGGCGTTACGCGAGGCCGGTGTCGACGATCCGCGGCTCGCGCTCCACGTCGGCGACCACTACCGTAATGACTATTTGGCGGCCAAGAAGTGCGGATGGAATGCATTGCTGTTATGCGACCCCACGAGTGACCCGAACTGCGAGCCGATCGACGATGCGATTCACAGCAATCACGTCATCAACAGTTTAACTCAATTGATTGGACACAACATCTTCGGCTGAGTTGAGCGACGCATCGCTTGTTCACCATTTCGGTAGAGAGTGGCCGATCATTGAATGATCATTGAATCGAGTGATTCATATTTGATATGAAAACATGATATTTAGAGATATTGTGTTTTGCGTCGCACACGAAAGTGTGAGCTTTATTTTTGTTTGATTATCAATTAGTGGTAAATTAGTGGTAAATGTTTATTTGAAATCATTAACTTTTGGCGGCTTTGGTTCGTGTGTTGAACTCGAAACAACTTCTAATAGAGACTTATGCGACATCTATTGGCCAATAATATGCAATGTTTAGAACTAGATTTGTCATCAATAATTACAACTTATTTGGAGAATTGAAATAAAATAAAAATTAATCTTAAAACAAGTTTAAAATTATTGCAATAATTGTTTCATATGTAATAAAAATAAACGTTAATAAACAAAAAGTAATATAAGAGAAATATAGGGAAATAACTTCAATATTTGGCAAACATTTCTAAACTGAAAACCACTGAACAGACAAAACCAAATCGAAAAGCCATAACACGTGCGCTTTTAAATGTATGCGTTTCGACACGAATAATGTCAAAATCACTGTCGTATACAGTGTTGAAAAAGTGTGGCAAAACTCGGGCCCGTTGTGGACGACTAGTGGTGCGACAGACGGGCGGCGATGAGGTGACGGTCGAGACGCCGGTGTTTATGCCGGTCGGCACGAACGCCACCATGAAAGGCATTACTCCCGAACAGCTCGAGTCCACCGGCTGTCGGCTCATGCTGTCCAACACTTACCATTTGGGCATCCGCTGCGTGGACGCCATCCAACTGGCCGGCGGTCTGCATCGCTTCATGAACTGGCCGTACGCTCTGCTCACCGATTCGGGCGGCTTTCAGATGGTGTCGCTCAGCGAACTGACGCGAGTCAGCGAAGACGGCGTTGTGTTTACCTCGCCGTACGAGCCGTCAAACACGATAAACCTGACGCCCGAAATGGCCACTGAGCTGCAGCACCGCATCGGCGCCAACATAATGATGCAGTTGGACGACGTGGTGACGAGCACTTGCGAGGACCGCGACCGCGTCCGGCAGGCCCTCCACCGCTCCATCCGATGGTACGACCGCTGCGCGCGCGCTCACCAGCCGTTCGCCGCCAAACAGAACTTGTTTCCCATCATTCAGGGCGGACTGCATCCCGAGTTTCGGCGCATATCTGTGGCCGAAATTGTGGCGCGCGATCCGCCCGGCATTGCCATCGGCGGTCTGAGCGGCGGCGAAGAGAAGCATAAGTTTGTCCAGATTGTGAGCGTCAGCACCGAATCGCTTCCCGAACATAAGCCCCGATACCTGATGGGCGTCGGACTGGCCATCGATATGCTAATATGCGTGGCGTTGGGCTGCGATGCGTTCGACTGCGTATATCCGACCCGAACGGCCAGATTCGGGTGCGCTCTCGTCGGCTATGGTTCGCAGATTTGCCTCAAACAAACCACGTTTGCCGACGATTTCAAGCCAATCAGCGATGAGTGCGACTGCAAGACATGCCTGAATCACACACGATCTTACATTCATTATCTGATGCGCTCTCGAAATACGGTCGGCTGTCATCTGTTGACTGTTCACAACATTCGCTTTCAAATGCGTTTTATGGAGAAAATTCGAAACGCGATTCGAGATGACAAGTATGTCGAGTTTATGGCCGATAATCTCAAGTATCACTTCGAAAGCAGAGATAAATACCCGAAATGGATAAATGAGGCGTTAAGCATATTAGGGCTCGATATCTGAAGCATTCGATTATAATTGTGATCGATTTGACCAAAAACTAGACCAAACAGTTTGAAAAATTGAACAGTAATTTTGCAATTAATTATATTATTAAATAAAAATATTTAAAAATAATTGAGAAATTATTTTTTTATCAATATATTAGAAATAAAAATATAAAATTGAGTTATATTTTGACTATTATTATTATATATAATAATTAATCGCTTTTTCTCGAGCTGTTAGAGTCGAGACTCGAGACCCGTCACTGTTGTGCTGCACAACAGTGACTTGAAATTTATAACTCGATAGCGATTTACTTACTTTAGGTTCGAGTTTGTGTTTTATTAATTGCGGAATGGGTTCAGACCGATATAATTATGATAAATAATTTTTATTAATTATATCATAATTATATCGGTCTGAACAATATTATATCATAATTATATAGAAAAATACAGTTTAAAATATGCTAAACTTTATAGAAATAAAAGTTTCATAAGAATAATAAACTTTAAAACACAAAACAAAAGCGAACTTTTGTGAATAAACTTAAGTGAATAATAAGCTCAAGAAGTGGTAAAAATGTTTTGGTTATCATATTCGAGGTGTGACCGCATTGACCTCAAACTTGTCGATCATATTCTCGGCTGAAAGCGAATCCAAACTGTCATTCAATTCAATACAATATCGTTTATCAATTGCTCTCACAATCACTCAATCATACCATTGATCAGCAAATCGATGCCATAATCGCTGCCCACTATTAGTGGCACTCTTGAGACCAACTGTTCGTATCTCTAATAGTGGCGAATATCGAACGGCAAGACATGCGACGAGTGCTGACGTCTGTCTGTCTTTCTGTCGATCACGTGTTTCTGTTGTGATCATCGCTTCGACAGTTGTGTCGAACTCTAAACCGAAACCAGTGATCACTATTGAACTCATAGTCAATCATAACCAGTGATGACTCGTTCGAAGTCGAGTCACTTTAGTGGTGAATGAGTTGTGAATGACTGCTATGACGTCATTGCGTCGACTGTTTGTTGTTTACTAACGAGACATGAGTTGAGTGTGTATTCATTGAACGCACAAATCATTCGTAGTTTAGAGTTGAATCAAAGTTAGAGTTCGATTCGCGAAGAGTTCGTTGTGTGGAGTGTTGTGACGTTCGAAACGAGTGAAACGAAATCATAATTACTTCTCACTCACACTCAACTAACGTGCACTCAATTGAGTCAAACTGAACGCCACTTAATATATATGACTCATCTGTAAAGCAAACAATTAGTAAACTATTGCATACAATGGTTGGAAAACGCATACATAAGAGAGAGAATCTCTACAGACGTGCCATAACTCGGTCTGCAATGATGGCGAACTCGATTCGACACTTAGTTATGCCCGACTTGTGTGCACATCTCTGCCAACTGATCAATCGATGCCTCACATTCGTGAGCGCATCGCAACACGTCTCGCCATTACTCTTAGCGTAAGCTTTAGTTATGCAAACTTTCTCTAATAATAATTAATTGTAATCAACAGTAGAAGGAATGCCGTTCTGGAGTGCATGCGGGAAGTGTTGCCTATGATTGGCGGTCACGAGAGGCCAACCGATGAACCCGACGGTGTCGACAAAATGGAATTGATTGAGTTCATCGAGAGTGTCGTTCTGCCCGCCGTGACAGCCGTGTCGCGTCCGCCCACTGGACAGCAGGCGTGAGTGCGAGCCGTTCCTCATTCGACATTCACTCCTATTTCGCATTCATTTCTCTATAGGATTGCATGTCTCGACCGCTGTTCGCAAGCATTGCAAGCATACATAATGTCGTTGAGAGACGACGGCGAAGACGGCAGCGATTTATCAGTGATGGCCACAGAAGGGTCAGACCCGTCGTCGGACTCGACAGTCCCCGATCTCGAGGGAAACGGATTTTCCACCACTTCGAGCGATAATCAATGATTAATTTTGCGCGATTTTGGTGCCATAGATAGCGATGTATTCGCAGTTATCTGAAAGCAAATGTAAATGTTTGATCTTAAATGTTGGACACCACGAGAGGTCCGCTACTCTTCTCTGTCGCGGATGTTTGAGTAATGACACCAAAGGGTTGGCCGACGAGTAGACGTAAACCTCGTCACTCACGAGAGCGACCGCGCATTGATTCACGTTTGGATGTTTAAATGAGAGCACCTTAGATGCTATGGATTCAAACACTTAATAGCAAATCTTTAATTTCATTAAATTAAATTTAAGTTTTATTAAAAGTTAAAACATGAAGTCTACTGAATTTTATTTAAATTCGTATAATCATATAATCAATTCGTCAATTTAATACATTTAATTATATTAAGAATCAAACAGAAAACAAACTCAAAGGTATATAAAACTAAAATATTAAAATAATGCTATTTTCAAAGCAATAAATAATTAATTAATTAATTCTTAATTTTTATTAGAAATATTTGAATCAATAACAAGAGTGACGGGTCCGTCATTAGTGAGGCTAACGTTGCGGAAAACACCGAAAAGACCGTCTAAATAATGTTAAACAAACATACACTTATAACTATCATAAACAAAAAAATATCAATTATCAAAACTAAACATACTCTTTATATTTTCCTCTTTGTATGCAGTTTTTAACTTTTGAATAAATTCACTGTAAAACTGCTCCGATTTCGAGGCCTCCATAGCGTTGTGAAAGTTTGGTTTGTTTCCATTAAGAGCGCAGTAAAGCGTGAACTGACTCACGCATAGGATTTCGTAATTCTCATCGCAAACACTTCTCTGCCATCGCTTTCCGTCGTCGCCGTCGAAAACGCGCGCATTTAGTATTTTGCGGACACTATTAATTGAATTGAATGTTACGGTCAAACAATTGAACGAAATAACTGACAATCACTTACATATAATCGCAATCTTCTTGTTTGTCGTCACGACTAATGCCGACCAAAACGCACAAACCTTTTCCGATTTGCGATATTAATTGGTCGTCAACTTATTAATTAAAATCAAAGTAACACTTTTTTTGTGGTAAATTATAATGAATTAAAAAATATACCATAAACTGAAGCGTTTTGAACGCGTTGTATAACTGCTCTCATCTTCGATCACATCTGCAATGTTTCATATTCTCTATTATAAATATAATAAATATTTACATTTCTCAACACGTGTTTCATTTAAATGTCAGCTCATGTTTGCCAAACACAGCATTTAAATTGAACGGTTCGACCATAAAGTACGACACGTTCAACACATCGGTATCGCGCGGTATAAGTGTTTGTAACGCAAAACAGATGATCGTTACCATAGAAACCAACCATAAAATCAAATCAAAAAGTTTTACCCAAAAAAACATTTGTTAACCAAATAAGCGATTGGATTGCGAATGAATTTAGTGCAGTACATAGTGGTTCGCGCGGACCTGAAGTGGCCGATCGGCGCGCTTATCGGTACTGATTTGAAATGCATTGATTGTGTTATTGAAGTGGTTGTGCTGTTCAGCGCAGGGCTGTCACGCGTCCGTTTCGGCGATCGTCAAACACATGCCGACCGACAACGACACCCAACTCTACGTGCGTCGCTTGGACTCGATGACCAAAGTGGTGCTGAGAGCCGAGTCCGAGTCGCAGCTGTTGCAGCTCTGCGACGCTCTTCAGGCCAATCACATCGAGTACGTGCTGTGGAGGGAACAGCCGGACAACACCAACACCTGTCTGGCGACTGTGCCGCGCGACAGGACTGCGCTCAAACACATTTTCAGCCATTTAAAGCTGTTTAGCTAATTGTTTGTCGCACTTGTGGGCCATTAGAGCACACATTTTGCCGAGCATTGTATTGATAATGATGTCACACTATTATAGTGTACAGAAAAATATATATTTGTTTATAACGCAATTAAATCAAGTATTTTTATGATTTTATAATTTTAAGATTTTTTTATTTTACTAAAAGATGGTAAAAAGTTATTCTAATTGCTCAGCACTACTAGCGGTGTATAACATAGTTTAATAATAGTTTAATGCATTGTTAAGTATTCATGCCTAATATTTCCCGATTTATTTTATTAATGTAAACAATAGAGAGAAAATAAGCCAATTTTTAATTTTCAGCCACTATTGCACACATTTTGTTGACATATAAGATGTCGATTAAGTTGAACAGTATAAGTATAATGTAAAGTATTGCAAAATGCATTTATATGTGACCATTTTTCGTTTAGTCAGTTATTTATTTGTTTAGTACTTGTAATTTTTAAACAAAATATTTTAAAAATATTCTAATTATGCAAAATTGTCTATATATGCATATAGTTTTAAAGTCTAATACGAAATTTATAAAATACCAATTATAATCGAGTTAAAAATTAAATTCAAGTGATTATTTTTCATGGCGTGTTGACGTTTTTTCTATCCCTGAATCGAAATAGTTTTTTTAAATATTATTTTATAAATCAAAGGTCGATATCAATTATTTTGCAATCATTTAAAAGTTTATAAAACTCTGTTTAAAATAATATATAACACTATAAAATTTATTAGTAAATTTTCATTTTATTTTTGCTAAATTTTAAAAAAGTGCGTTTTGACTTTTTTGTCCACTACTATTAATAGTATTTCTTTCATAATGAATTATTTAGTTTTAACTCATCAATTGTTTTGCATTCCCCAAATTTAGCAACAAAATCAATTTATCCAATCAATGTATCCAAAGTAGGTTAAGAATATAAACTTAATTTAAAATTTAAAAAGTTAATTCTCAAAATAAAAATTCATTACAATTAAAGTATTCAATATTTATGTCAATGACTGATATTAAGCACTGTTAAGAGGCATGCAATTTAAGTGAGCCAAATGGCGTGTGATTTAGAAGCTCACAACCTTTTTTTACAAAACTGAGAGCGAAACGTGTGACCCACCATATATAAGTTGGCTAATACATGATATAGTTTTAGGTATATGTATTGTTAAATTATTGATGCAAATTGTACTTTAATAAGTTATTTAACGAATAGCTTAAAATATCAATCAATTTTATACTATTCTATATCAATGATATTTTTAAAAAATTAATATTTTAAATAAATTAGAATCTTAGTTATCAATAAAGATAGGAAATTTTTTGGCAAAAACTGACTTTTTAATTACAATCTTAATTCAAAATCCAAAATAACAATTAAAAGCAAAGTTTAATCTAGATTTTGAAATTTTTACGGTTTTTATTTCTTATAAATAAATAAAGAAAGCCATTCTTATTCTTTATAAGGAAAATATTTTTAAAAGTTCTCAAAGAATTTGATAAATTGCAATATATTTTGCAAACATAACATGATTTGTTTGGAATGCATTGTATATTCCGACACAACTCGATCCACAAATATTTAAGGAAAATAAATCTAATTACTATTATTTATGAATGAGATATGAAAAAGTTTAGGTTTAAGTTTGCAAACTTGAATTGAAGAAATATAAGAATGCATTAACAATAATTTTAAAATGTTTGTTTTCAACAAAAACATAACGGATTTAAAAAAAAGACTAAATAGATTAATAAAAATAAATAATAACTTGTTTTATTGTTACTATAACTTACTTTCAGTTAAAGCAATTATTTATTATTTTTTTAAAAATTTGACAGCTATGGTATGATTTGGATAAATCACACTCGATTGACACCACGCAATCATTTCACCATTCTTTTTTGCACTCGAAAATCGTTCAATTCTGAATGTAAAAACAATAATATTTTGAAATTTTTACTGTGTTTTGTTTAATATCTAAACAAATATGGAACGCATTTTAGTCAATTAGCAAAAGTATAAATAATATAATAATATTAAAGCAAGAATCGTATATCAAAATAAAACACTTTCGTTAAAATGTCAAACAAATTTAATCAAATTATGTTTTTTAAATAGATTTACAATCAAATGCTATTCAAAATGTTAAACAAAAATAATTTCGTAATTCAGCAATTGTTTCGGTTATGGGTAACCATAGGGTTAACCCTATCCAAAGGTTAACAAGAATTTAGAAAATATGTTTAAAAGATCATCACTATCTATAACAAATGGATAACTAATTGAGTTTAATTTTAGTAAACATAACACGCCATAAATATTGATATAAATTTTGCAAAATATTTTTCGGAAGTTCATAAATTGAAGTTTACATAACATCCCACAAATCAATTATTAACGTTTTAAATAAATTGGCAATTTTTTCAATTTAATATAATAAAAGTTCGCTGCGCTGTTTGGTGTCGCGCGCGGTTTACGCTAAATAAATATCAATAATTGTAAATGAATTCAAATCTAAAGTAGGTCTGTCTCGAGAGTACGGCACTGCGAGTTCAAATCAAGTTTTAAAGGCTTTTTAAAAAAAATTATTAAGCCATTGTAATGATTTTATTTTTTTTATATTTGTTGATGCGATTTAATAAATATGATTTATATCGCGTAAGCATTAAAATTGCACACAACTTGAAAAGCAATAAATAATCGCATTTAATTCTTTATTCTGTCTGCAGTCGAACAACAAGTAATGGCGATAAAAGTCAAAAGGTGTGAAAACAAAATAGCGAGTCTCGGCCAGAGAGAGAAAGAGAGAGAGAGAGAGAGAGAGAGAGAGAGAGAGAGAGAGAGAGAGAGAGAGACTAAACTATCGTAAATATTGCGACCATTTGCGAAAATGCTTACTTATTTAAATAATAAATTACCGAAAGATCAAAACTATAAACGGTAGAGTGAATGCATTCATTTATATCTAGCGAATGGCGAATAACTATTAATTATACGATCGTCCATCACTTCTGCGGTTGAGAAAAGGCACGCATCCTTTTGATTATAAGTTAATTTAAGTGAAAAAAAGGCATCATTAATTACATTAAGCAAAATTGAGTAAATAAGCGCTTTTCATCAATTTGTTATCTTTTTCGAGCTTTTATTTAAAAATACTAGTTTTTTGTTGTCTCCTGTTTTGTTAGATCTTGTTGTTTATTAAGATAGCTCTACAATCGAGATCGAGATCGTCCGCAGATAGACGTACAGATGTCTGTATTATCTTAAAAGCTGCGCGTTTGATCGTCACTGTATTACCTCATAGCTCATACATCGATATAAACTCTAATTATAATTATTTACAATTTAATTATATATTGATATAATTTAACTATTTTTTGTATAACTTTTTTTCCCTTTATTGCATTCTCTCATACACTGTGTGTACAGAAAAATCCATTAATAAACGCATTAATTATTTATAATTAAGGCAACTTAAATACACTATAATATTGTGTCTAATGCTTTGCAACACACATAAAAAAAATAGTAGCGAAAATAATTCTGGCAATTATTATAAATTAGGTTCTGATGATCGAAATAAGTATTTTTAATAGATTGGCTTTCGCTGAGGCACAATGCAATTGGCAGTCACTCTCGTGCATATAAAAAAAGAAGTTTCTACGCTCATAAAACTGGAGACTCTTTCGTATTAGTTATATATATATTATATATTTTTTTCTGCTGTATTGCTATAAAAATAAGTCAATCTTTAATGTAATAATATTATTATGATTGGCATCACTTTTAATGTTGATATTCGAGTAGCCATGGAGACGTGTCGGGCACGAACCGCAACACAGACCGGCCGTAAACCAATCAGTATATTATTCATATTATTATGCATTTTCATCATCAAAGACGCGCACATTAATGAACGCTGTTTCCATTTCCCTCCACCTTTTTTAATGATGATCACAGTTTGCGGTACACGAGTGAGGCATAGCCAGCCATAGCCAGCCATTGCCCAATAATGGGAACTTCTCTAAAACCCCGTTCTCGTGATATTCTGTTTCGCCACAGGGAACCCGAAAACGCCAAAACTTTTTTCTTTGCTGCTCTCTCTCTCTCTCTCTCTCTCTCTCTCTCTCAGCGCTCTCCAATGCCTTTTGTATCTGTGATGGAGTGATGGACGGCCATATCTGAGTAATAATTATAAGAATCTCGTCATTACTTTCCCCCAACCGATTGCCTGGCATTGCGAAAACGTGCCTCTAATGGGAGTTAACGATCAAATGCATTCTTCCGGTAGAGGTTATTTGAAAAATGAGTGTTCGCCACAACTCTAGCGCACACACGCTCTCGCCTGAGCCAACATTTTACATTTTTACGGGTGCAGTTCGCCAACCAAATTATTATAAAGACCATTCTCTATCTCTCCATATAATATTTATGAAATGGACTTTTTTTATAGGCGGGTAATATTTAAATGAAAATGAAATGATCGCACACCTGAAACATAATGATTTGCAATTGCAGGTAAATGGGAAAAACAACGCACTCACACACAAACAACAACATTAGGTCTGGCCATGTCTTGATTGCCTGAGAGCGAGAGGAGGACTGGTAGCCAATCCTAATACATTTGAAACGCATTAGAATTAAGTGCGAAACAGAAACGCGTTTCGTTCGCAAATCCGAACCGATGTCCAGAATCGCGTTATCCTATATCCTCGGTTGTATGCAAAGCAACAAAACACAAATGTGTTATGTAAGGCCGGAGAGATGCGACGGCCAAACATGCAAACTCAATAATCTGCACGCACTTTAACCATTAAAAATAAAGTTAGATATGTTGGAATCGAGGCCACAATGAGTTGCACCAATTCATCACTAATTCCAGCCTCTCTCGCAAACCGTCAGCACTAATACTTTTTTATATTCTCCACTCTATACAAAAAACGATAATAACAATTATTGTTAAATTAAAATACACCGAATAAGTTTAAACGCAATCAATTGAAATACACTTGCATTTTGGGCGCGGGTTTGACAGATGGTATTATCATAATTTTATTTACACTCAATAATAAGCAATAGATTATATTCAATATAATAGACATTTGTGTGTATCTATTTTTGCTTGTCTTTCGACTCAAAAGGCTTTATTCAATTGTAAATTTTATTAATTTCAATAATAGCGTTACGACAGCAAAGTCTGGATATTCGAAATTAATTATTTAAAACAATACGCGCCGCATGTGCTGTTTTGTTGAGCTTGTATGCGGTGGTAAAACAAAAGTTGTAATTAAGATAACTCCGAACAGAAAAAGTGGGCATGAAATATATAGACTCTAAATGGCTTAATGCGGTGCATGTACGCCATGGTGTATGTGTCAAAATGTTATTATCAATTGATAGTATGATATGCGAGCCCAGTGTGCGGACAGAAGAGACCACCCTTTTGCACAATATGCCAAAACGCGTGAATAAGCCAGAGCTCAAGAAGAATGGATGGTTAGAGCGCTAACACCACCAATACCTCCACCGCCGCCGACACACCGCCCCATATGTCGAGAGAGAAGAAAAATAGTGAAACCAAGCCATGATAGACTTAAAATAAAATTAAGAGCTAAAGCTTTGCTATTTTTTTTCTATCTCTCCCTAAAGTATGATTTACTATCAATTATGAAATGCGTGGTAAACTTTTAAAAGCCAGTTCAGTATTAAACTTGAAAACGAAAGTAACAATAAATAAGTCTTAATATTGATTAATTATTTGACAATTAATTAATAAAAAATGAACGCTTAGCGTTAAATTTATTTTCTCCTCAATAAATATTATATGATTATCAAATAATGCAAATTAATTGCCCGCACAATGGAAATCACATTTAATAAGCATTTTTAATTGAAATAAGTTAGTGTTACAAACGCGGATCTTTGCTGTTTTGATTGTTACTAGTTTTTCAAATGTTACCTGCTTTGCCATTATATTTATCTGCCATAATCACGAATAGGTGAGCATAAATACTATTACACCGTCTAAAGGGGAATATGATTTTTAAAAATGCAAATATTATTCACGTACACTATTGTTGTTTTCATGCGCCGATGATATTGGCCGTCAAAGGTGTGCATAATATTAAGGTAAGGCATTACTTGCTTTATGCGTTTATTCCTCCTCAGATGCATGTCATGATCTGTTTGACCTTCTTTTTCAGACATAACATCTCTGGTCAGACATTTTCTGCATTCTTTTATACTTTGTTTTTTGTTTAATGCATTTTAAGACTATTATAAATATCGAGTATAGCGTGAAATATAATCGCGAACTCCCGAACAGATTATTTGATTATTGCATTTTTTTGAGAATAAAATTTTTTCGCATAAAAATTTAATAAAGCAATTGAGTCTAAATAATTATTTAATGAGTGACATAATTATCGCTAAATTATTTACACATAATTTATTGCTTTGAATTTATGTAACATAAAGAATAATTAAAATTAATTTATTTGACTGTAATTTGCGTTCAGAATCTGAAATTTTAATTTTAATAATTTAAAATACAGAAAATTTTGTAAATTATTTTACTGTAATTTTTTTTTACTCCAAAATTAATTATTTTAATTAATGCGAATATTTATTGGTGTTTACGATCAATATTTATTCGAACGCGATTTTCAGCAATTATCATAAATAATTTTCAATATTTGCTTGAAAATAAATTTTTAAAAATAAAAAGAAATTATGAGTATATTATCAAATAATTACTCATTAATTAAGTAAAAATATAATAAATAAATAAAGTCGAAATATAATTTCGAAATAAAAATAATGCGCTAAATTAAATAAAAGAATATAAATAAAAATTATTAACCAATTTAAATCAAAACATAATTTATAAACTACATAATGCAAACCAAA
>JAQIYA010001054.1:0-14895 GCA_034699355.1 Microtritia minima | reverse complement strand
CCATTGCCAACCATTGCCATCGCGAGGTAGTGCTCGGAGTGGGTCTCCGAGCAGGGCTGCAATAATGCCAGACTGCGATCGACTCGTGAAACTAATACTAATATATGACAAGAAAAGAAAACGAGGACTCGAGTGACTGTCGCTCAGTCCAAATGCCTCTCTCGTCAACGTTGGCCTCTCTCTGCCTCTCTCTCGTTCACTTTTCATATCGCCTTAATAGCAAACAGCGAAACAATTTATCGCATCCAAATTTTGCTAAACCGTCATATGTTTGTCAAAATGATGGCACATTTAGGCGCGCCTTTTGTAGATTTTGACATATAAGTCACCCAAACCTGTCTCATCGCTAAATTGTGACATCTATGCCGACTCATGATTATCGGTCAGCAAAAGCTCGCACTGAAGACAACGCCGTCACTGCTCTGGTCGTGCCATGTCTTCGGCAAATGACACAAACACTGAACAGCTTGCGCTTATGACAACTCATTTCCAACTTTCACCCAAACTTTTTAAATTCAAGCCCAGAGATTATTTTCGCTTTTGCGAGATATTGTTGAGACCATATTTCTCATACACTGCTACTGATATTCAAATGCGATCAATCATTTTTGATTTTTGTGCCGTTAGCCATGTTTTGAGCGTTTAAGCCATCGCTAAAGCTTTGTTTAATATTGAAGAGAAGTTTGGGAGGATTTTAGATGAAATAAAAATCAATGACAGCATAACGCCTAACAGGTATACCAGAAGTGTAGTGCAGAGCTATGCTTCAAATTTGGAGAAAAAATATTACAAATAAGGACAGACAGACACCCTTCGCTGTTCATAATTAGCTGTCTCGAAGAAAAAAGGTTTAGTCGTATAATAACGAACTATCTTTGCTGAAGAAAAAATCAAAGCACGTTCGAACGATAAGATAATAATAACAAGTTTTACACAGTAAGCGTTAGTTTTTCAGCTTATTTTAAGACTAAAAGTTGCTCACTATCGCAGGTTATTAATCTTAGCCTTAATTCTTTCGAGTTTTTTCTCTCAGATAATTTTTCCCAACACTGTTTTAATGTGATTAATCAAGTTTTGCCTCATTTCATATAAACGCAATTTTATATAATAAAGCGAAACAAAAGCAGGCAATCAATTGTTCGCATTTATCCGAGTAATGCACCAAAACATTGGAAAAAAACCATTTTCATTACGTCTGAAATTCTTTCATTGCTATCTCGAACACCACTTATTTCGACTTGAATTTCATTTACAGAGTATAAAGAAAGAGCTCTCAAAAAATATGCTAAACTCGAACTTTCAAGTATTTCACTGTCTGTTGAAAATGATTGGATAGCATTGGATAGCATTTTACTTTCAAAGTAATCATTATGTGAATGTAGTTCATTATGTTTTTAGAGTTATTCAATTTATAATTTCTACATAAATTTATTTTTACTGTTGAATTTTTAAATAGAAATGTAATCAAATCAAGTAAATTGTAAAGTTAAATAGCTTTTAAAAAGTTATTTTTACTTTTACAAAATGGCATAAAAAGCAAGATAATTAAAATGATAAATAAAGTAACAGAAATATAAAAAAGAGTTAATACTAGTATAAGCTTTTAAAATATATTTATAAAAATGTTAACATTTAATTTAATCTATATTTTAAAAGTAAAAACCTATTTATATATAAAATATTCTAAAACTGACAATTTTGGGTCATTTCGTTAATATTGAATGCAATATCAAGAAGATGTGATTGTAATTGTGTAAATATTTTAATTAAAAGCATTTTATCGTTTTGGATCGCATTCAACGCAAGATAAACTCATTTTTCAAGTTTTTAACTATCAATTATAAATTTTGATAATTATCAGATATTTAAAAGATTATATATTTTATATATACATGCAAGTGTTAAATAATGTCTAACGTGTAAGTTATTATGTGTTTGGTTTCACACTTGTTTAACAAATGACATTATTTTGTTATTTGTTACAACTTATCACGACATACACGATTTGCTCTTTGGGTTAACGCTTAATGCAATTCTAAAGTTTGCATAATATTGTAAACTTTATATTTTGAACAAAATATTTTAAAAATCTATTAATAATCTCTAATTTAATTGTGAAGCTTTATTTTGATAATTGTTATATACTTAAGATGTCAAATATTGTAGAAAATACTCGTTGCGATTGAGGGCATAAGCGATTTTTGAATTGTGCTGATTAGCAGTTTGAAAGGAAACGCTTTAATTGCAAACTGTAGGCTCGATTCGATTTGGTTTCGATTTGGTCCCCATTTGTTCCCATAGACGCAGTTTTCCCACTTTTCATTTACATTTAAAGGGCACAGATTTCGTGAAATCTGCTTATTATTAGTGTAATACTATGGCAATTAGAAAAGCAAACCATAACTTATGGCAAATGAAAGCGAAAATTTCGAGCAAATAAATTATTTGGAATTAGAAAAGTTGATCTGATTATTCGATAAAAGAGTTGCATTAAACGTGAATTAAGAGTCGACTTTCGCATTTGGCTCTACCCTTGCTCTGCACAAATTAGGATTGTCTGCACGTAGGAAAAGGGCGTACACTGAACGTCAATTATTATTATCTTTTCTTTTTTCTTGACTATTAAATACAACGTGAAGATTAAATGTCTTTAAAGGCAATCATTCGAGTGCAACATTTCTACCCAGAAATATGCCATTTATTTTTCGATTCGATGAGAAGAGAGCTCTCATGAATTTACTTTCTTCTATTTTTAATGTGTATATACGGGCGAAAAAATTACTACAGAAATTTATTTGAGCAAAAGAGTGATCCCTTCGCCAATATGTTTGGAAGTAAAAGCATTTCATTCAATAGCATTTTTCATTCATTTCGCATTTTGAGGGAAAGCGAGGACAAAATCGTTTTAATATATATTTTGTTCAATGCTTTTATCACTAAATAGCGTGCACTCAATTTTACTTCGGTTCGCTTGTTCACCACTGCCAATGCAGAGCCCAATTCATACACCAATTCATAGCCCAATGAAAAGCACAATTGGTTTTTTTCGAGAGACAATTGCAATTGAATAATATGTTATGTTAGACTTATGCTGTTATAAAGTACACCAAAATGGTATTTGAAGAGGGCATCACTACTCGCAACAATTACTTTCAGTGTCTCCCAAGATTGCGATTTGCTTGGAATGCCGGGCAATGAGTTTGAATGTCTCCGATTGTTGTGCAAACCAATATTACACGAGTTGTTTCAACTTCTAAAACTAATTTCAGTCCAACGAATTGCATCACTAGTATCATCATTAAGCGGTAACGAGATTGAGAGGTCTTAAACACTCTTTTGTACGAAAGCCATTATTGGCAGCGAGTCTGACTTTCTTTTATTCTCTCCCCTCTGGATTGAGTTTCTCCGTAGAGGTCTTCGTCTCCCTCCTCATATAATTTATCGTTATTACATCTTTACTTGAGCGCTATCGCTTGATAATTCATCCATCAATTGCTTTTATTTTGCTGCCATAGTTAAGGTTAAAACCAAGACATTGGCGTCGCACTGATGGCGTTCGTGGCGTACATGGCGTTCATGGCGTTCATGCCTGTTGGCTCTTGTCATGGAAATATTGGTTCGACGTGTCATCTCTGCAAATATGAAAACGCAACACAGTCTGCAACACTGCAACCAAATCAGCCTCGAATGGCTCACTATTTCGGTGCAAAACGAGTATTTTATTAGCAATTTGTGCAGTTGTGTTGTGTCTCGTCTTTACTTTATACTCCATTTGTCAACATTCATACATTCATTGATCAAAAAACCACAGACAAATGTGCCCTCTTTTTGCTTATTCAAAGATTTTCCGGAGGACTCGCCATCGCAATCACTCATAAAAAAGAAAAGACAGTTATTCATTATAACTAATGCGATGCCATTTTGAACATTTAGAGTCGCACCCCATTTGCAATCGTTCTTCTTGTTATGCCATTTGTTTATACTCATCCAAAATTAACTCATCAACAGAGCGAGAGGGGAAGGAAGTCAGGCTAAGATTGAGATACACGATGCACAACACTTGCATATTCACTGCCTCTTCCATATCATATAATTACAAACAAGAGACTAATATTAAAAAGAATTACCCAAAAGCCATCTAAAAGTGCCACACATGAAGTTAAAAGTTTACTTTATTTATTAAATTAAATAAATCTCTTCGCATCGGATATTTTTTCTGAATTAACATCGCAGAGAAAAACTTTAGATAATTTACGCAATCATTAATTTTAAATTAACATAAAAAACTCTTTTAGAAAAAAAAAACTTTTTTCATTTTGACGCAAACTTTTAACGGATCAACAATGAAGATAAACATTTGGCATTTATATTTATGTTACGAACTGCATAAACACAAACTTTTTTAATCTGAAATATGAATTTGCATTTGATTGTAAAGCATGATTTGTGCGATTGTGTGATTGGGTCGTAATTCGCAATACATATCATTAATGCAAATCGACGGCTAACTGTGTTTGTAATGCATAAAATTACAAATACAAATCACTTTTTTAAGCTAAATCACAACGAATGTCTTTAAAAACGGATTAATCTTTAAAAATTTAATTTATTTTATCGAGTATTACAGTTTAATTTATTTTAATTAGTTTCAGATTTATTCTTTACAGATTGCTAACCCGTAAGTAATAGCATGCTATGAGAGAAAACATGTCAGATAAATCTAGCATTGATTAAAGGATTCATATGAGACTTATCATCTGCGCTGCAGTTTAATTCGAGTGATGAGTTTATTTACAATGAATTGAGGCCATCATTCTTGTGATCCCCATTTTAAACACACTGAAACGAGTGCAGAGCGACAACACATCCAAATGCTGGCAACTATCAGGTCAGACGCTGACGACGGGAACCGAAGCACGTGGAGCCCAATTCTGCCTAATAATCCTGTGGGTAGCGATTAAAGTGCGCACAAAATGATTTTCAAAAGCTTTAGTAACAAATAAAAGCAATTTTCTCCAGTTTGCCATCGAAAGCCTCAACTTTGCCTCCACTTTGCCTCAACTGCTCAATTGCTGAATCATCACATTTTAAAATTCCGCACAACGATAGCCACGGATGTCAATATCTAATTAGCATCTACTTAAACGTGACCCCAGGAATTAAAAGGTGGTTATCGCATGTCACCGCATCATTGTTTTATTTTATTATTATTTTTACTGCTTATATCGAATAACAAACAAACTTCAAGTAAGTTAATACCAACTTAGTAAAGGCAAGCTTTGCGTGATTAGCGTCAATACCGAATTTCTCACGAACTCTTGTAAATGCCATTTAAAGCATTACACATACGAATGGCTAAGAAAATGCAATTGTCGTAAACTTTACGATTCGTCATAATTAAACTGTCAGAAAGTAATGCAATTTAATATATATTTTAATTGCATTTCGTTATTAAATTTTGCGACCACTACTTGATTCAAATGGAAGATATCATCGCAATGGCAAAGACAGCTGTCTCGAAATGTCGTCAAAATATACAGTAAGTTATAGCTGAGCAGCTGCTGGGACTGCAATTTTTTATCAGAGCATTAAATCATAACATGAATGGGGATCAGCACTGAATTCTGAACCCATCAGTAAATATTGAAATATTTTTAACGCCGCGTAAAAAAATATAGAGAGAAAAAAAGAGAAAAGAGAGGACACGTTTGATAGAGCAAACTCGATGGCTCTGCTTAATCAGCTGAAATAAATGTGGATTAACTAAATTCATCAGATAACGGCTAATGTGATGTAAGCGCTTATATTCAATTCTATGCTCCATTCAAATACTGAATCGGCAAATCTAAATCTATTTCCCTTAAATAGAGTCGCATAATTTAATATCTGTTATCAAAGTTATATGCATTTATAGTGCCATCAATTATATCTGGTGAGAAATCAACTTTTAAAATTATATTCGGCGGTCATATATGAGGGATTAAATGATGCCAATGGTTCGTGTTATTAGTGGGTATTATATTGATATAAGTCATATTACAGACTCTTAAAAAATTAAATACAATTTTATTATTCAATATTAAATAATTAATAAAAATAAATGAATAATGAGATAGTTTAGTGATGCTGACAAAGTAATTTCATCACAAAGATATAAATCTTTTAATAAAGCAGTTATATTCTGTCAACTATTGTCAAATATTGTCATATTGATTACTGCTGCAAATGTTCATCTCTAGTTAATCTTACGGTTATGTCAAAATAAGAGTCTATGTTCACAAAACAAAACTGTATTTGTTTTCCTATGAAAGTGAATAAATAAAACTTATAGCGGAAACAATATTTGAACGCATATAAAACAAAAAGCGTTATGCAGTACTCTATGGCGAAACTAAAATTAACTTAATTCTTCATCTGAGCTGAATAGAAGCCAATAATCTCTTTTCCGCGATAACCTTAGCCATAGTAAACAACAAATTGACACTTACTATCTAAAATGTAAATAAAACTTTTGTCTAATCGGTTTTGCCTAAGTTTTCACTCATATTTACACTACTGTTGAACTTAATTTTTTTGGCTGATAGCGATATTTCTTCAGATATTTTTTTTAACGCGCGACTCGCAAAATACTCTTTACATTAGTGAATATATTATAACAAATAACTTTTTCAAAGATTTGACATTAAGTATTAATAGCAAACTCATGAGAGCTGCAGCGTGTGAGATAAAAATCTCTGAGGAAAAGTGAGCGCCGCTCTCTTTCTTATGTGTGAGCGTTACAAAAAAAAATTCAGATCCCTTTTTTGTGGGGCTTGGCTTCACTTTCTTCATTTGTCAACGAGATCTCGACGGTGCCATAAATGTAGAAGAGGTCGAGTGCCCATACGGTTCTGCATTTGGAAAACTGTATTTACGATATGATATAACGATGTTTGAAAATTCCCGGCGGCGTCGTTATGCGGTTTCTTCTAACTTAACAGTCAACATATACATGAGAGCTTTAAAAAAATAGTTGCAAAAAAGTTTGAAGAAATGGGCAAATACTTTGAACACTTTAGCGACACTAATAATCATAGACAATCATAGACGTGTGCTTTATTATTGTCAGTGCGACTGTAAAATGAAATGCCAGCCACAATGGCTTTCCTTGTTTTCTTCCTCTAACGAACGATTTTGCAGTTAGAGTAGAGTCTGAATTACAGAGACAACGGAGAAGGGATAGAAAATTATTTAATCAATTTCGGTCACTCCACAAATAATGTCTATTTGGAGGCATCGTTATTGTGTTTAGGCTGAAGTGTCCTCTGTTTTGTATTCAATTTCTTTTCGCCGTTTGTCTAACGAGACTAACGAGAAGTTTGTTGCGTTTCCCTCTCTTAACTTATAACTCGGTATATCTTTCACATAAGTTATGCTGTCTGTAATTCGCTGCTTATTCTCATAGGAAAAAGTTGTTTCAGTTGTGGTTCTGTTAAGACAGCAGATGTGAGGGAGAATTCACTTCTCTGGCTTTAGGTATCAGACAATACCGTCATAATCGCGATAAGGGATAAACAATGCGCGAAATAAGTGAATTAACTATCACGCCATGTATTTCACTCAAATCAAAGTCATTTTTTTATAAATTGAAAGCAAAATTAATGCAATTAAATAAATTCATGGATTGCTTGAATTGTTGCGCGCATTAGAATAGATGAGCGCATTTGATTTGCATATCAAAGATAGTCTGTATTTGCAAAGAACACGTTTGCTCTTTATTCCTGGAGACAGCATAAAGTGAGAATGACTTAGAGAAGGCTAACTTTCCTTTCAATAAATTCACTTAACGAAAATCAATAGTGAACACTAGAATAAGCGCACAATTGGTTCATACGTGCGATAACTTTTTCCGCACATTTCTTCTTAAAAAAACATGAGCCAAACACTGCGTTCGCCTATTTCTTTCTATTACTCTTTTTTGAAGCAATATAAAACTCAATTACGTTTGCCTTTTTTACTGCGAGACGATTTGCGTATTTGCCAGAATAATGTCTGGGATTGTCTTGAGGAGCGAAAGACTGATGACTTACTCCTTAAATGGCACTTTCTTGCAGATGATTCGTTGCTTTCGCTCAATTTTGAGTGCAACGCACTCACTAGTGCTCACTAGTACTCACTAGTACTCTAATGCTGACAATTTCTCTAAACTCACACAATTGTGATGCTCACACATAACTACCCGATGCGAGCTATCATTTCGACATTTCGTGTGGGCTAAACGTTTATGTGTTACATTCATTTGAGTGGCGCGATCACGAAAGACGAGCATTACAAGACGTTGAAGCGTACTCGAGATAGCTGTCAGTTGAGTGTGACACACATCGAAAGGTACACTCGTGTGCATTCATTTCCATACAGATAATGCTAACCTTATTAGAATCGCTTTTGGCTCTTCAATCTTACTTTTCACTCAACATAAAAGTTTCATATTTATTTTGATAATACTTTATTCGTTGACCGGCTTATGAAGCGATCATTAGATATGAAATGCAAACTTATAGCGCAACTGATCTTTGAGACCACCCATTAATAATTCATTTGAGATTCACAGCGTGTGAACACAAACTTTCGCATTATTTTTTGATTCTAGTGAAGCATCACTCGGGGAATAATGATAGCGCAGAAAAAGTAAAAAACCCGCTATACTATACTTTTTATAACTCCATGGACTAAATCCTTGCGTATCCGTTATGGGAGTTATCATTTGGCGGAAAAAAAGAAATCGCAGACTGGAAGGACTAGAAGGCGCTGTAAATCAAAGAACAGCATCGCATGCATACAAAACGAAACATTTTTCACATTTTAAAACGGAAATGAATTCATCAAAATGTAAGATCAAACGTTGAAAAAATAGACAATGAAGCGTAGAATGGCTTTGCATAATATTATTGAACTCAAGTGATGGCATTTAAATTTATCTCATCGCACACTATGCATATAAATAAAATATCCATTTTATTAAAGATTTATTGTTCCTCTCATTTCGTTCGAAGGATATTTCATATTATTTCGAATCAAATATAAAATTTAAATATATTCAGAAATGTTTAAATTTATTTAAAATTTAAATTCTTAAAGTAAATAAGGGGTAACTTTATTATTAACATTTAAAGCTAATAAACAGAAGCATAATAATAGTAAAGAGTGTTTTTTATTGCGTATATTTAATGCCATTAAAATATGAGTTAATATTCAAAACGGAACAAAGAGTGAAAATAACTGTATCATCAAAAATGAAGATTCAACGCATGATTGCATCGAAGTGTGGGAGCAGTGATCATCAAAACATAGCTGTGTTAGACTGTGTTAGTCGGTAATGACTGTGTTGTCCCGAACACCTCATTTAGATAAGGGGCTCGAGTTTGCTCTCATTTACCACTGTATGAGGGACTCGAAATCTATTCAAATAAGTCAGTTATGCATGTTTGCTGAATTGAGGGACGGAAGGAAATCGAGAGAATCTTTTTACTATTTCCATATCGCTGTGTCCCTATCGGACATCGGGAGCAGTAGTGAACAGTTGTGCGTCTGATAACCGAAACCGTTATGCGTCCCAAACAGTTGCGAAACGCTTCCAAGATATTAATGATTGTTTGGCCATTCAAATAAGCATATCAGTGGCAGACAATGCAGAATAGCTGAGTCATAATATTTTTTAGCAGTGAATATCTGATTTTGCTTTACTCTCGCTTTCATACGCAGTCTGACACGGACTCCCAATCTCTCGCTAAGCGAATAATTGATTTCATACAGTAGTTTTGATAAGTTACAGAAAGCGTTAAAAAAAGAAAAACAATGCGAACTCGCTGTGGCTCTGAGAGCGCTATGAATGCGTTTAACTGTAATACATTGCATGGCAACCAGAAGTGAGGGCCATTAATCACGAAAATATAATGTCATGTCTTTATAAAAGTGATGAATTCTCAGGTGTATAGAAATGCTATGGGAGAACAATTATGTAGTGGCAGTCGTAATGCTCGTAATGCGCGTAATGTGCGTAATGTGCGCGTTCAATACCTATTTTAATACGGCTTAGTATAACCATATCGATGGCAGTCCGACGGCGAGTGCCTCTCCGACCGCCATCGCATCGCCATTTGTTACTCGCACTGCATTAGTTATTAACACAATTTGAACAAATTTCATAATGCGCTTTCGTGTCCCTTTAGACCGTTTACATCTCCAAAGTATAATTATTGATGAGAGCGTTTTTTTCCAGACAGTTGTGTCGCACTCAACATTTCGCCTTTGGCTTCATTTCCAATTTAAAATATTGTCTTATATTTTAAACTTATTGCAACTAATTTTTCAAGAATTAAATAAATGGAGAATAACTGTATAAAAGTTTTCGAGTCAAACTCGTAAGATTGTAATAAAGTATGAAGCGATTAACAATGTTGTTAAGATATGATAATTCGAGTTAGCATTTCTACCTCTAAGCGTATTAAAGCCATATATTCTCTTATAAATTTATGTTTCTTTATGAAAACATTATTTATAGCGTTCGAGTGCATTATAACTCAGACATAACATGACACAAAGTCAATGGTCAAAAATTGAAACGAACCAAATTCGTGACATGTTTATGCATTGCTACGAATGTATTGCTCGGATTGTGGCGTACAATCAGTAAATAGTAAAAAATAAATTATTCGTTACACCGCATGAATACCTGATGAGAGACGAGTAGCATTAAAACTTGATGCTCTACACTAAAATATGGGCTCCAAATAGATGTCGGCTTATGTCTCCTTCATTCCAGTGCTTAACTCTAAACGAGTTCTCATTTTTCTGATTCAACATTTCGCTCTTTTTGTTGTTAACTTTTGAAACAAAGTTTTGCTTGAGTTGCGTACTGTTCTTACATTTATGCATACAATTTTCATATAAATAATTGCCATCTCATTAAAAATGAGGGAAATAAACCATTTAAATGCTTCATTACGGAAACACCTTAATCTTAACGTGATCTATCACTCACATGTAAAAACGCATTCGAGCTTATCTATAATAAAAAATTGAGATCTACGTTGAAATTATTTAGAGAGTGACAGAGTAAGAGAGTAAGAGAGAGAGAGAGAGAGAGAGAGAGAGAGAGCACAAATGAGACACAAAAAGTGTCTAATGGATGCCTACCGAAGCGATTAAACTTTTCTTCTTTCTTAATAATACGAATCTTTTGTCTTTCCGGCAAAACATCTTAATAATAGCACACAAATAAATCTTATAGAATATGTATACAGTTTTGACTGTAAGGAATTAGAAAATATGAAAAGTTTGTTATGACCATTAATTTGAAATAAAAATAGAAGAATATTGTCGGAAAGCGAATATCCATCGTTGACAGAATGTCACTTAACGTAAAGTATGAAGCTCTCCACATATTTAAGTAAAATTAAATAGTAGTAACATTATTTTTAAACATTCCTGCCATAAATAAAATTGCGAGTAAGAAAAAATTCAAAAAAAACATTCAAAACTCTTGTATCCCATTAAATACTGCATTATGATTAGAAATGAAAAAGAGTTGTTAAAATAAAATGTAAAAAATTAAAGTACACTTTTTTGTATTACTATTTATTTTTATGTAATTTAAAATATTTAATTCAACAAAGTTTAAGAAAATATTTATATTTAATATGTTTATTTACTTTCCAACTTCTTATTTATTTTACACGTTTTAATGGCAAAACTAATTTAATATTTCTTAGTTGTTAAGCGAAAACTGCCTCAAAATTATGAGCTTCACTGCATTAACTCGTAAACTATATATACCCTTATAAATTATTAACTTATTTATTGGCTTTAATAATTGAAATTAAAATAAAAACTCGATAAAAATTTCAACTGATTGCTTATCAGATTTTTAATAGCTATGAGACAGCTATAAATACCATAATTAATGGTCACAATATAAGTTATACGAAAATAAACATTTATAATTTGTTTAAATTTACATAACACATCAATGATTCATTGAAATTCCATAAATATTATTTTATTGAGACTCTGCACCACTAGGACTCAAACTGCGAACTTTGAATCGCAGTTTAAACTGCATTTCTTAACTACACGTATGCAGACTTTAAATAAACAAAACTGCAAATATTTATAGAATTTTAAACATAGTATAGCTGTTAACTTTTTCATATCCATATCAACATCTTTAAAATTATAAATATTAAAATATTCTAATATTTGAAGCATAATTTAATTTTAATAATTTCCTTAATAGTAAATGATAACTGGGTATTATGCGTTCAACTTGTAATGCATACAAACTCAGTGTATTACGAATGAAAAGATATTACAAAAATGCGATTAAATTATAAATTTCTATTCTCCATACGCTATTCTCTACGATAGTATATTCATATTATTCTATCCGCAATTCTTATCGATTTTTTCGAAGAGAAAGTTTTATCAAATATAGACTATAAAAGCAAACAGAAGACTGTATGCAAGAGTCTGTAAGCAATAATCAGCTTTGGATGCATTTCAGTCAAGTTTGACACATGTGTAGCCCGTCAGCAATTTGGTGACACAACACGGTCGCCAAATTGCAATCAAAACAAAAAGCGCACAATTGGAGAATTGCGTCGTATTTGCTTTAGTGATTACGCGGTCACACATAATATTCATTGAATTAGGGATACATAGCCATCAAAACTATTATGATAGCGAACGATAGCCGATTTAGGCAATTGTATATATAATGTATTGCAAACACAAGTAACACAAATGTGAGCTTCTTTATGCAAATCCCTGATGGCAGTCACTCCGCAGATCTGTAGGCATTATTTCTGTCCCCTCACTAATTTCGAAAGTCAATTATCTATACATTCTTCAAACAATAATATTTAGCAAACCAAATACAAAAATCTACACCATTGATAGCCCAAAATTGCATAAACAAAAGTTTGCGCTAAATTATCGCAAACGATGTTTTATATCAGCAATTAAATGTATACACAGTTAGTCTGAGCTGTATATCATTTTCGAGTGAATGTATTTCGCTTTCATTTAGCAAACAATATATTAAAGGATTAATTGAATTTTGAAGAACAAAGTCAGTTCTCTGGTATGAAAACGCGAGATCAGCGTTAAAGTGCAGCACTGCTGGCAAGCGATGCATGCAATGCAAGAAATTACATGAACTGCTACCAAATGCTGAACGAAATGCGAAATACTCAACCAAATGCTATGCCAAACCTATGCCAAACTAAATGCTCGCTCGCCTCTAATTTAATTATCGATTTTAGTGTGCGCTTACCTTTCGCTGTGCAAAATAGAGTCGACACCAGCAAAATGTAAACAACTTTATATTTGTTCATTGTCTTTATTGTGACAGTCTTTGCGAATAAATAATTGAACACATCTATAGTGAGTCGTTGTCTGTTTGGCATTTCGGTATCATTCGGTATCTTTCGACGTGTCTCGACGTGTTTCGGTGTGCAGTCTTATCGGTGATACGGATGTGCAGTAATGATAATAGTATCACTATATTAACAGCAAACGCGTTGTAGATTACGCTCAGCACTGAACGATGACTGCATATTAATCCACGGATGAGATGCTCTTTACATCTATTTTAATAGAAATGCTTTCGCTTTTTCCCACATTTAACGATCAAAACAGATCTGTAGTCTTATGGCGAACACGAGATACGCATTATATTTGAACACAATATCACAATAACGCCATTCTTCGCCAAATGGATAAAAGCAGTGATCTATTCATAAACGCTTGATTGTGTCACATATAAATGTGATCACATATTATCCCTACTGTGTTGACACCACATTCTTCGCGACGACTAATATTTCAATGATATGTTTATTCTTAACAAAAAACAAGCAAATACAGCACTCGCTTGTAAACCGATATTTCCTTTCTCTTTCTTATGCCTCTTCACGAGTCGAGTCAAAGCTTTCGAGGAAAACTTTTTTGCACATAATTCGATGTTTTAGGCGTAAGTGGAAACACGTGAACACAGTTAGAGTTAGTTTTGGCGATAATCAAACCCATTCAAAGCCATTCAGCACTAGCAGTGACGGACGTCTCACAACTGGTGTGAGAGTTGTGTGAGAGTCGTTCATAGAGTGGTTCATTTCTTCATAGCTTCCATCACATCCGTCTCACTCGAGAACCTACAAATAAACTGCCAACTTAGAAACACCGCGACTCTACCTTTTCAGCTATAGCTAAACCCTCCCTGTGTTTGATTTCGCCCCCATCGGGAAGGCATGCTCGCTATGGAAACGCGCATTCGCTTCGCAACGAGTAAAGTAAATCTAGTTTTAGTAGTAGTTCGCACATAACGCCATACAACTGTAACGCACTGTAACTCATAGGAACTCACTGTACGATTCTCTGTAATAATCATTGAAGTTGAAAATAAAAAGAGAGGAGAGATGGACACGAGATTTTAAAAAAGGGGAAGCCATCGAAAAAAGCGACATCGACTGACATTGTTGTCAGCGACAGACTTCTAATTGAAACGAGAGATGTGGTAATTTCGTGCCATTCGGAGCGCATTAACATGTGTCTAATCTATTTTTTGGGCCCGAAATTAAGTTTCTATTGTGTTGGGGAGTACTGCCAATCATTGATTAACGAAAAGCTTTCCCATAAACCAAATTTGGATTTAAGCATAACGTCTCGCAAAATAACTAAAATTAAATTATTTAATTAAACACTCAAAAAACGTAATAAAAAGTCCAAATTTGAAATCGATCGGAAAAACTTATAAAATAGTTTGGTCAGTGATGGCATGGCTTGATTAATAGCGGCTTTTGTAATAACCGACGCCCTTACACTTTGAAAGGAGTGGTGAGCCTATGGTAAGGCTATGGT
>JAQIYA010001053.1:0-14901 GCA_034699355.1 Microtritia minima | reverse complement strand
GCACATGTTTTGGCTTATGTCAATGTTACTAAAATTCACTTAATGTTGCACGCAATTTAAAGTGAGGGAATACGGTACAAATGTTTAGCATACTTTAAAGACAGGTTTATTTCCGCTATGAATCAGTCGATGAGCCTTCAGAGAATTGCTTTGAGTGAATCTGGCGTGACATACATCACACTCGTATGGCTTCTCTCCTAAATAAATGAAGACAAAGTTAAGAAAAAATGAAACCTAAATCAATCAAATACCAGTATGAATGCGCAAATGACGCTTTAATTTGTAAGTGTCGGGACTGGCGTACGTGCAATGCGGACATTGATATGGCCTCTCGCCAGTGTGACATCGCATGTGTCGCTTTAATTTAGACAACTCTACTGAAGCGTAATCACATTCCGTACATCGATGTGGCTTTTCGTGTGTGTGTCGGTAACGAACGTGACGAACCAGTTCTCCTGATGTGGTGAACGCAGCGTCACAATACTTGCAGCCGTGAGGACGAACTCCAGTGTGAGTATTCACGTGGTTTTGCAGCGATGCGATGGTCTAGCATTCAAAGTGATCGAATGGCATGAGAACAACGTCTACAAATAACATCGCAACGCAATACCTTAAATCCTCGCTCACAAATGCCACACTTATGTGGTCTCTCCTCGCTGTGCGACTTCATATGTCGCGATAGTAAATATCTTTTATTACTGGTATAATTGCAATAATTACACATATGCTGATTAGAACTGGAGGCAGAGCTCGGCGTCGACATCTTCGCCTTTTTGGGCGAAACACCGGTTGACGAAACTTTCTTAACTCTTTTCGGAGTTTTGGGAGTCGAAGCTATGTTAGGCTTCACGTCCACGTCCTCATCGACCTCTTCGTCGTGAACCATACACTCCTCGGCGTCGTCGACGTCGTCGTTGGCCTCCTCCTCGACAGCAGTCGGAGGATTGATCTCATCGAAGTCGTAGACAGAGATGTCGTTCTGCCTCTCGTTCTCGTGCTTCTCTTGTTTGATGCGTTTCAACCGAGTTTGTTGACCCGATTTGTTGGCCGTCATTGTCGGTGCGGCCGCTTCTGCGGCTACAACTTCGCCATCGGTTTGTTGTGACGGCTGTTGTGAGGGCTGCTGAACGATCAAAACATAGCCACCGCTGTCGCCGTCGGGAACGATGGCGACCGTTTGATAACCGGCCGCGTCGGCAGAGCTCGTGTTGGCCACATTGACGCCGACGCCCGACGAGCCGCTCGCCTGTTCGGCGAGCATCTGAAGCGTGCCGTCATCGATACCTTCGGCCAACTTTTGAGTGTCGATCGCGTAAAACGCCGTCTCATTCTCGCCACTCTCTCCGATCTCTTTGTTGAACGACTGCAGATAGTTCTGGATGTCGGTTATGGTCTCCGAGTGCACCACAGGTTCGCTCATCGCTCTTGTGGTGCGCTTATGTGTGTCAATCAAACGTGTGCTCAAATGGCTCGACAAATGTGTCGCGAATCAGTCAAACGACGGCAGAAACGCCTGCATTGGCAGTGATAGCCATAACGATGATTAATAGAGGTGTGCTAACGAGTGGCACTTACTTTGCACTCACTATCCCTCCGCTGAAGTCGAATTGGAAGTGTAGGCAAGTTTTGAAAGTATGTATTAATTTGATTACTATCCCTCCACCAGAGAGTCTTAACAACGCTTTACTAATACAAAGACCGTCATAAGCGGCCTCTCCTTTATGTGACGAGAGTGAAGCGAGCGATGGCTGTTTGGCTCACACTGTGCTATGCTATGCTCACTCTATGCGTCTCTGCCTGTCTCGCAGTCTCCCTCTCTCTCCATAGTGGCGCTCACACTCGCACACACACTCACCAACACTCACACAGTCTTCACCACAGCCTTCACCACAGCCTTCACCACAGCCAATGCCGAGCCATGCTATGGCGCGCTTCAGCCAATCACAGTCTTACTCATAATTTTCAAATTCTAAGCTATCTCTATATCACATTAATATTTGCAACAAACTATCAAATTCTTGTATGAATTCAACAATAAAACACACACCAATTATAATAATCAGACCTCTATAATAATTATTTTGCACTTACAAAATGTTGTGACCTCTGATATGAAATTAAATGCTTTCAAAATTATTTTTTTGTATATCATTTAAAATTAAAGATTTTTTACTCTATAAAAATTAGATCAAATATTTGAAAAATTATATATGTGTAACCTTTAACATCATATAGTCTTACAATACTTGTGATTCAATAAAAGCAAACAATCAATTTTCTATAAATATGGTTAAATTTAGAACTTGTTTTTTAATCAATTGATATCATTAGCATAACTATAACACATTTAAGACAAGACTGCTATTTTGTTAAGTTATATTTCTTTGCAATTATGGTTATAAATTTAGTATTAAAACTCACTTAGCGTTAAATATAAATTAGTTAAATCAATGCAATAAATATGGAATAAGAAAGAAATAAATAAACAATGGTTCATATATTTATCAACACAATATTTTATTAAGTTTTGGCAAACAATTTTCATACTCCTCGTAATATTGAATAATTGAATAATTGAACGCGTTTCTGTTAACGTGTGTGTCAGACATTTTGCCACTCTTCACATCAATTATTAAAGTATTGAGGAGTTTTCACATGATTTTATATGTATGAAAGGCAATTATTTTGATTTTTTCATTAATATACTAAATTTGAAGCACTTTCAATAGCGCACACAAATTATATAAATAATGTTACCTCTGAAGAGAAGGCACTTTAAATTATATATTGCACTAAATTACGATTGGTTAGACATAATTTATATTGAATTTGTGAATATAGAGAAAAAAATAGAGAAGATTTTATATATTAGAGGGATAGTGTTTAATTTAATTTAGTTATAGCATCGAAACGCCTTTAATGATCAATTCGTTTATTCTTCTCCGTCAATGACTTTTGATTTTGGTCGTGGCTTTTGAATTGGCTGTAAAAATGAAAATCAATCAATAAAATGGTTATAATGAGCGAGACATGAAAGCCTTACGCCTGGACTCATGGCACGTGTTGTCGAAGCAGAACTTCGGTTTCTGGCTCTTAGTTTCGCCAAAGCGTTTTCCGACATATCGGCGCGCTCTTCGGCGTCTTCCAACTCTTGCTGGACTTTCCTATACTTGGCTAAGTTGAGAGCTGCTATTTCTTCTGCCTCTTCGATTTGTCTCTTATAAGTCTTGATCTTTTGCTGCAGTTTATCGACCAAATCTTGAATGCGTTCGTGATTTTTGCGGTCTTCGTCCGCTTGGAATTGCAATTCTTTAATTCTTCGCTCAGACTTTCTCAAGTTCTTGGAGGCGTCGCCATGTCTGCGCTGTTCACTGTCCAACTCCTGTTCGAGTTCGCGCACCTTCTGCTCCAACTTCTGAATGATCTTTTTGCCGCCTTTGAGAGCGGCGGCCTCTGCCTCGTCGAGTCTGACCTGCAACTCCTTGATTTGCTGCTCCATAGCCTTTCTCAACTTCTCCTGCTGTTGGGCGTGTTCCTGTTCGGCCCTCAGCTCGTCGGCCAGTCTGGCCGCGTCCACCATAGCCTTCTTGGCCTTCTCCTCCGATTGTTTCGCTTCGTTCAGCATCTCATCCAAGTCTGCCTGCAAGGCCTGCATTTCTCCCTCCAGTTTCCTCTTTGCCACCGAAAGCGATGCATTGTTTGCCGAGAGTTCATTGTTGGACTCATGCAATTCGCTGAGTTCGGTCTCAGCGCTTCGTCGAGCCCTATCAGCCTGTAATCAAATGTAATCAAATCATTACAAATCAGTTACAATTAAATAGTTCACTCCTATAGTTCACACCTGTTCGAGAAGCTGACGGCTTTCTTCGAGCTCTCCGTGCAAAGCATTGCATCGCCGTTCAGCCATCGCGTACTGTTCGCGAGCCTCATCTCTGGCGCGTTGCTCTTCTTCATAAGCGGTTTGCAACTCTTTCAGCGATTGCTGGTACTTCTTGATGTTCTTCTGTGCCTCTGCGTTAGCTTTGTTCGCGTGGTCCAAAGCGATTTCCAGTTCGTTGATATCGCTCTCCAGTTTCTTCTTCATTCTCAGCGCCTCAGCCTTTCCGCGAGCCTCGGCCTCGAGACTGGCCTGCATCGAGTCGAGAGCTCTTTGATGATTCTTCCTCGTGTTTTCGAACTCTTCCTCTTTCTCCTGTAAGCGCCTGTCAATTTCCTGTCTCACTTGGGACAGCTCGAGCTGCGCGCGGAGCACTTTGTTCTCCTCCTGCTCGAGCGCCGCCTCCGCCTCCTCGAGAGCCGCCTGCAGTTCTTCCTTTTCCATTTCCAAACGCTTTCGCGATTTCTCCAACTCGTGCACACTTCGACCTCCTTCTCCGAGTTGATCCAACAGATCTTTGATCTCGTCCTGTAAATTCTTATTTTCCCGTTTGACGGAGTCGTACTGCTCTTGACTCTCTTCATAGGCGGCGCGAAGTTTGAACAGTTCGGTTGAATAGTTTCGGCACTCTTTCTGAGAGGCATCCAATTCGGCGGCCAAGTCGTCAACTTTTTGTTTCCATTCGGCAACAACTTTGTCAAACGATTTTTGTTTTTTCTCGAGAGAGGCGGCCAAAGCATTAGCGCGTTCCACTTCGATCGACATGTCTTCCAGTTCTCCCGCCAATCGCTGTTTGGTCTTCTCGAGTCCCGACACTTTCGCGTTCAACTGCTCGATATGCTCGTCCGCCTCTTGCAATTTAATTCCCAACTTTTTCTTTGCTTCTTCTAATTCTTCGAGTCGGGCGAGACCTTCACTTTCAAATTTAGTTCTCCACTGTTGTATCTCAGCATTTGCTTTACTGAGTTGTCGCTGGAGATCAGCTTTGCCTTCGACTTCTTCATCGAGTTGTTCTCGCGCTCCGTCCAAGTCGTGCTCAAGATTACGGAATTTACCCAAAATGGAAGCGCGTTCCTAATCAATCACAATAGAAAATTCATAATTTTAATTGAGTTTCGTTTAAATGTAAAGCTAATTAGAATTTATTTGTTTATCACAAAACGACACAAATAGATGACATTTTCAGTTCCCAGAACAGCGTCATTCACTAATAAATCATTGGCCCTTATTTGTCATCATTTTAATATAGTCGATGCTATGTTAATGATGGTAGAGATTGTCTCGCACTCGAGCGAAAAGCGAAGACTTGCTATTTTAAGACTTACTCGACTCTCCTCATCAGCAGTTCTCTTTGCTTCGTCGAGTTGTGTTTGCAATGAAACTCTCAATTTGGTGAGTTGTGCCACTTGTGACTCTGCCTCTTCCAACTGTCTCTGCAACTCTGCATTTTCGACCGCCAACTTCTTTTTAGCGGAGTCGAAGTCGCCGAGTGTTCGGTTCGATTCGTCTAACTTTCCTTGGATTTCCGATAATTGCATATCCATTTGTTTGTTCTGCTTTTCTAGATTAGCCTTTCGATGATAGTTATTATAGATTAGATCACACTTTTTAAAGTCGATTTACATAAATTAATGTTGCATACAGTAAATTAAAAATAAAAACGTAAGTTAGCATTTGGATTGTTATATTAAACAAAAGGAGAAACTAATAATCGTATTTGCAAATGACATGCAAAACCAAGCAAACAATTGGGTGAACGATTGAATTGACTGCCGACGGGTACCTGATTTTTGGTGGTGTGATCTACAATTCCTTGGAGATCGGAAACTTCTGCAGCTAATGTCGTACGTTCTTTCTCTAATCTGTTTAATGCAATCATTTGACAAACAATGCAAGTGCAACAACATTCAAATGCATAGACTATATGTAATACAGTAATGTAATTGTTCGATACGATAGGGAGTTTTAATTCCACAAACTAACCCAAACTAATCTAACAAACCTCAAAATGCTTGGTCAAACTAACACTTTAAGATTAGCTTTCTTAATCAATCTCTAACAACTCATTCATATAATGAGTTACCTTATCCTTCGAAACGTGGTCCACACTTGATTTTAGGTCATCCAATTCACCTTTAATTTGTTGTTTCTCTTTTTCAAGCCTATTATAATTATTAATCATATTATACTGTATTTAATGTTTATGATGAGCTAAACTTTTTTGGGTAAATCACTACAAACTGATGTCAAATAAGATATTAATACTAATACGAGCACCTCTTAATAATACGAAGTGTAGTGGACTTCAGAAACTTTAAATAACATATTTGCTGCTACGAAGAGCTCTTACCGGGCTTTAGTTTTATTGAGCTGATCGACCTGTTCGCTCAGTTCGGCCACCGAGTCGTTGTGTTTCTTCCTGAGAGCCGAGAGCACCTGTTCGTGTTGAATGTTGGCCTCTTCGAGGTCGCGTCTCAGTTTGGACATCTCTGCTTCGCGGCGTTTGTTCATTTCGATCTGCGAAGAGGTCGCACCGCCGGCCTCCTCGAGCCGTTCACTCAGTTCTTCAATTTCGCGCGCTAAGTCTGCGCGTTGTTTTTCCGCTTTGGCACGTGCCTGACGTTCGGCTTCCAACTCTTCTTCCAGTTCTTCGATTCTGGCCTAACGTAGAATACATAACAAACTATAATATGAGTGCACGACACAAGATATATACAAATTTCCAGCAAATATTGTGAATACAATGTTTTAGATAATTGATAAGTTTGAAGCTTTGAAGCGATAACAGCGAATAAGTCTGTAATAGCGTTGCAATCGTATTGACCGGAGAGCCATAAGCCATAAGCATATATAAATACTTGACATAATAGTGATTACTTCATATAAAAAATGAACGACACGAGGACTGGCCGACAGAATCGGGTCTTGTGCCTGACGGATAATGCGCTTACTATCTGTACTTAGCGTCACCGTCGGCGGCATATATTGAGCTTTCTGTTGGAGCGGATAGAAAGTGGACCTATCCATGAGGGCATCACTTGCAGTGGACTGCGATGGTCTTAATGACTGATAACTGCTATAATCACTATCTTTGCTAATTTTAGTTAATGAACTGCTGGCTTGTGGTAGCGGTAACGACAGCGAGACGTGCACATTGCTGTTATCACTGAAGTAATCGGTGGTCACTTGATTATCAGATGTATCCATTTCTACCCTAACCTATCTGATGCAGCACTTATGTATCTATATATTGAGCACTAGATTGCAGACACTATAAGCGAACCGTAAACACTTATCGTGAGTGAAACTCAATTTGACAAAAATACACTTTCATAAACTAAAACTTAGGTTAACTCATGAGATAAGACTGACGGAATGCGAGCAAACACCCCCTCACTGGGAGTACTCGTTGCCCAAAATCATATTTGCATGCCTTTTCGGGAGAGCTTTCCAAACACAGTCCGAGTGTTAGCATATTCCTCATCGCAAGCCTAACGCAAGTCTAATTATAGTCTCTATGCAGTCGCAACTTATCAATTTGCAGATCTGCCAACGAATTGCAATTAACAAATTAATTACCTGTAATTCCTTGATTTGCTTTTGCAGTTTGGCCACCAAACTCTGCTCGTCCTCCAGTTTGGCGGCGAGACTCGCCATTTCCTTTTCCTTGCGTTGAATGGCTTGTTCCAACTCCTTCTTGTTCTTCTCGAGGTCGGCGACGGCCTCCTGTGCCAGTTTAAGGTCGCCTTCAGTCTTGCGCTTATTCTTCTCCACATCGGCCCGCAATTTCTTCTCTCTTTCTAAATTGTCTTCGAGCTCATCCAAAGTTTGCTCCAACTTAGCCTTAACTTTGTTGAGATGATTGACTTTGTCTTCAGTGGCCTGCAAGTCCTCGGCTGTCTTTTGGCTAATTTCCTGCATATTCTTTTTCTCTTTGTTGAGTTTATTAATGAGTTCGTCCTGGTGTGCAATTTCGTCGTTCAAATTTCGGATTTGATGATCTTTGGACGACTTATCCTGTTCTGCCTGTAATTTTTAAAATTAAATAATACTTACTCTATTCAAGTCAAATGAATAAGTTGAGCATTACTTTTTGCAATGAAAGCTCCAAGTCTTCGATTTCCTTCTTTTGAGTCGAAATTTCAGACTCCAATTTCTTCTTTTGCTGCATAAGTGATGAGTGAGCGTCTTCCTCGTGAGCGAGTCTGTCTTGCATGTCCTGAATTATAAGATCATAATGTTGTTTATAAGTGGCTAAATATCCATCGTCTTGTTCACCATTAGATAAACTCTCATTTGAAACTTTTACATCCTTATTCTCATCACAATAAGGTATGTTTTGAACTACATTAATGGCTAAATTATCCATGAATTTATGATGAGATTATTTTCAAATTATTATATACTTTAACTAAATAATTATCGGTATAAACTAGTAGTTAGAAATATTTTGCAAACCAAGTTAAATTAAAATTTAAGATTTGGCAAAATGAAAATTATAAATCCTTGATTCTCTATAAGTCTAATATGAAGTTGCAATCGTTGAGAAAAAATATTTATTTGATGAAGAAAATATTATCTAAATGGTATAACGCATGCCTAAATGCAAACACTAAAGAAGTTTAAAATGTTGCACTTTTTTGCCAAAAGTTACAGAATGTGTGAATATTAAAATTAGAATTTATGACATTTATGGATCATGTTTGATATTGTCATAAGCAGTTATTTACATAAAAATAATGATGTATTTGCGCAGATATGCAAATGATGTGCATTCAACTCACCGATAGCTGGCTTTCGAGGTCTGCCTTCTGCGTAATCATTTTATGAAGACGTTCCTCGACATCGCCAGCACTCGATCGCTCCGATTCGAGCTGAAGAAATAGATTATTTTTCTCCTGCAAAAGCTTCACGTTTTGCACTTCAAGCTCTTTGCGGAGTTTCTCCTCCTTTTCGAAAGCCTCGTGCTCTTTCTTCAACTTCTCCTCCAGAGCTTTGAGTTCGTCCTCAACACGCGCCACATTGAGTAAGGGCTTGACTTTGGAGTACAACTTCCACCAGAGCCAGTTGCGTAAAGTCATGAATTTGCGCAGATTTCGTTGGATCACCAACAATGCCAGTCTCTGGTCTTGCAACCTCTTGAAAGACTTCTTAGTAATATACCAACGAATCCATGCCTGTAGCCATGTAAGGATTTTACCGAGTCTTTCATCGCGCATTTCTTCCAAGCGTCCCAACACACCAGCGCGGAAGAAGATCTGTGTTTTCACAATTGGTATATTCATATTTTTACTGTTAGCTATATTTTCCATTTTGTTAATAAGGAATCGTTAGTAAGTTTGACATGACATGACAAGACATTGTAAGACATATTAGTTTATTTACGTCGAAATATAAGAAAGCATAAAACCTACCTTTTAAGTTATATGCATAACTAATATATATTTAGTATAATTATGTGTTTTTGAATGCATTGTCGAAAGCAAATTAGAAGTTGAATATTTAACTTTTATAGTTAAAATAGAATATTTAAATAACTAAATTAGTTTTATTTTACGTAAAGTTATTTTGTTTTAAGGTATATTTATTAAAAATTTTGTTTCTCTTTAATAAAATAAATCAAGCAAAGCATTAAAGCATTCGCTATATATATTGCAAATTAGATTAACATTTCAAGAATATTTTCATTAATAAATCTGAAAAATGCAAAATTCATATCATATAAATAACATTCATGAAAATGTAAAAATGCAGAAAATATAGAACGGAAAAGATAAGACAAGAATGCAGTGATGAGAATGAGCTGATTTCCAATAATATTTATCATTTAATAACTAAAGAAAGTTTTGACTTTTCAAAACAAAATATACAATATAGCATATTTCTCTTTGCATTAATTCTCGAAAATATTTCAAAAAATTATAAATTAATATTTTACAATTGAAACAAAGTGTTAAACAGAATTATTAAAAATATAAATTGTTTAAATTGCCGTATTTTTATTTATAAAAATATCATTTAAACCAAAATACTGACTAAAATTTTACATCGGAAACAATAAATTCCAAACTTCTAAATAACTTTTTTATCAAAGTTTTTCAATCTTATAAATTTAAGAATGAATTTACATTTTAATTTAATTCAAAACGTTTTGAATTAAATTTTAAGCAATACTTGATTTTTAAAATATAATTTTTTAAAATAAAATAATATATTAAATATTGACATTTTAAATCAATCGATAAATTGATTAATATTTAGAATCTCTGCATAATCTAGAATTTCTAACACCATTAATATAAACATTTAAATTCCTAAATCAAAAATAAATCTAAGCATAGAAAATAGAGACAAGCGTTAACAGACAAGATATTAATTAAAAAGATATAATTAAGAAGTCTATATAAAAAATAATTAAAACATGGAATTCAGCTCAATTGGAATGATTATTAATTGAAATTAACTAATTTAAAGTTAGCTGTAAAAGTAAATACAAACAGATGCAAACAAAGTAGATGTCATAACATTACATTACCTTAGTATGACCAAAACGATACTCAGTCTCCTCAATACTAGATGCTTTTATTAGTTTTTCAGTAGCAACTTTTGCATCAACAAATCCTTTGGGGAGGATTGTGGGCTGAAGGATAGTGTATCTAAAGGATAGGTTTAGGTTTAGGATATTGGAGTAGGTTTGCGACTACAACTGTTACTTTGTACGTGTTTTAGTATTTTTAGTTCATTTTTTACTACCATTTATAATAAACATATAGTATTCAAATATAAATATATATATATAAATATAGACAAATATTGATTTTTATAAAAGTAAATGTAGACGAAAATTGAATTTATAATTGGTAGTTGAATGGAAAGATTAACCACCACTGGGAGGATACTATAGCGTTATGTTTATGAACTAGACTATAGCCAAACAGTTAGTTGAAAACGGTACACATGAAACAAATTGCTATATCTTATGATCAATCAATAAATTAGGAAATGGAAGAAACTTAGTTGAAGGAAATTCAAATTGCATTTCACACTCTATCTCACAGCAGGCATTTCAAACAAATCAAAACCAAACGGGATGGGAATATTTCATAACCAAATTACTAGTCTAATGGGAAAGGCTTTTGGGTAATACAATGTATGTTGAAATTACGTGCCTTCGTGTGTCCATATCTGTATTCATTAGAATCCAATTGGATTGTGTCAATTACTTTTTCAGTCGCCTGTTTCGCGTCCACGAACCCTTTCGGGATTGCGGAGGCGGCAAGGATTGTATATCTGACAATGGGATTCACATATAAAGCAATGGCTTTTAATGATTACTTAGTAATGAGAAATGTAATGCTTGCAAAGTGGATGTTAGGAATCTGTGCTTAGGAATGAGGATATACTAGAGATTGGATCTTAACGTGATTAGGGATCTTAACATTCACATCAATTGGAACCATAATTTAAATTTGAATCATTTCATTAAGTGATTATTAAAGTTGTAAACATAAAAGTGAATGCATAATCCGATACACCGATACCTTTCCAATTGTCCCAATTGGCCCATTTGGCCCATTTGTGATTAACCGAACATTGAGGGGTATACTTATTTTCATTACGATCAATGGGAGAAAACAATTGGAAAGGAAAACAAAGGTTTCATCATTATTGAAGACAATATTGGGATACAGAATGAATTAGAGAATACTATGTGTTGAGATATTCTTGCCTTAGTGTTTCCTATGCGGTAGTCATTCTCATCTAATTGTATTGCTTCGCACACTTTACTAGCGACTTGTTTGCCATCGACAAAGCCTGCGGGCACAGCAGTTGGCGCCAATATTGTATACCTAAAGCGGTTATGGTTGGGCCGTAACGCCATCAAAATGTTTAACTTTGGCTTAAAGTTGGCATTAATTAATTTGATTTGATTTGATTCATTGTAACATTTTTACTCATTTGGTTAGCTTTAAATTTTGGGTTTCAAATCTAACTAAACTATTATATTGATATTGATATTTACTAACATTACACCACTTTTCGCATTTAGATGTGATATCATTTAATATACTGATTAAATAAGCTTACCGTTGCTTGAAGTCTGGGTATACCATCCTATTAGGAAAGCCTTTACGGCAAATACGAATACCTTCGAGTACGCCATTGCATGTCAATTGATGCATCACCAGATGCGCATCAATCACACCTATTTCGGACAATTATATGTTAATAAACAACAATTCAATAAATGAGATTATTGTAGTTATTCAAAATGAAACATTATAATAAAATAGGGCATATGAGGCATCGGCAGTACGTGCACCGCACTTATCGTTGATAACCTGGTTAACCATTACCTGGTGATTTCAATTCATTGGGAATGACGCAGCGCACAAAGTGCGGGTGAGTGGCAAACAGCGATACCATAAGCTTAGCTAACTGTTCCTAATGTTAGGGATTTCGAGAGATTTCCACAAATTATTAATTAATCAATTATTACTATTCTTTAGGCTCACTTTTTTTATTTATCATATTTTGTTATCTGATAAAATTAAATATTAAAGTAATAAAATTCTGTAAATTAAAATTTTTATAGCTTAGTTTAGAAGCAAAGGTATCAGACTGTTGAGGTAAATGTGATTGTGGTATATGTGGTTGAAATTTAAATATGGTATCAAACAATGTATACAATTTAGGAAAGTCACGATCAAAAAATAAGTGTAATTAATAAAATTGTTTAAAGTACGCTTTTTTGACAATTATATTAAAGAGAATATATATGTTAGAGAATATGTTAAAACAAATAGGTGTTGAATACCTGGGGATTTTGTTTCGTTGGGAATGATGCAGCGCACAAAGTGTGGATGAGTTTGTCTTAGGGTTGTCATAAGTTTATTGAGTTGTTCCTATTAATTGTCAGCATTAGTTGAATCGGGTTTACAGTTGCGTGGATAGCATTATTGTATAATGTTTGTGATTTATGTTCAAATGTTAAAATTAAAATACTTTTTAAGATCTACATTCAAAATGCAAAAAATATAATACATTTAAAAACCAATTTATAGCATAGAAGATTTATAATGACAATTAAATTGATTAGATCTAAATAGAGTAATATTGATTTAAAATGCTATATTAATATAGAACCACTTCATTTCTAATTTAATTTTAAAATCTACTATAAAACTGTTATACAATATTAGTGACATAATTAGTAAAAAATTAAAGCAATAATAATTGGTTGCAATTAAAGCATTTAAAAGTAAGTTGAAAGACAATAAAGATTTTACTTTAAAAATAACATTATATCAATACATACCAATAAAATTATATATTAAATGTTAATACAAATAAAATATTATAAACATAAGAATAAGTAAAGCAATTGTTAGCAAAGATATTAAGGATAGCATGTTTAGAAAATTATTTATATTTGAAATGATGTTCAATGCATTGATGTTAAGTTTATAAGTATATGTTGCGATTAACTTATTTAATTATTTTATTGCAAGACAATCATGGCATGCAATTTAATATAACTCATGTGATTTTGTGATTATGTGTAGTGATAAAGTGTGCCGAAATGCGATGAATCTCATACCCTATACAAGGCGGACACAGTTTGAAAGCCAGAACCCTTCTTACGAGTGCCACCTTTGCCACCTTTGCCGCCCTCATCGCCGCCTCCAAGTCCAGGATGATCTTCAAAGATTTCTTGAAGTAATTTATTTTTTCCTTGTTTGTATTGATCCACAACGCAATCATTCAATGGATCTTTATTCTTCTCCAGCCAACCCATAACATTGTAAGGAACAGTTCCGGCATAGTGGACAATAGCGAAGTGAGCTTCAGCTTGACCTGGTTTTGGCGGTTTTGGTTTGATAAAGTTTGGAGATTTTCCCAAATGGTTTGTCTTCAATTTTTCCTCAAAAGTTTTGTCCGATGCTTTAGGAAACATACTTTCTTCTTCTAAGATGGATAAAATTCCCATTGGCTATCAATTAAAACACATTCAACAATTAGAAATAAATTTAAATATCCACGAATAAAGTTAAAATTAAGTGTTGCAAAATTGGACGGATATGAAGGATAAGATTGATAATCGTAGTGCAAGATAATGGCCAACAATGGTCAGTAATGGTGAGCAATGGTCAGCAACGGTGAGGGCTAATCATATTTAATACTACCTTCTCGATAAGCTCAATACAAGCCGCCAAATCCATTCCGAAATCAATGAAATCCCAATTAATACCCTCTCTCTTATACTCTTCTTGTTCCAACACAAACATGTGATGATTAAAAAATTGTTGTAATTTTTCATTTGTAAAGTTGATGCAAAGTTGTTCAAAACTGTTGAACTGCATTTTTGAAAGGGGTTACACACGAGAGGGTCGAACGGCACGCCAATAAACATTTCAACAAACATTTCAAATTTATTTAAAAAGATTCAAATCAACAAATTCAACAATATATGATAAATGAGGTAAAATGAACGAACATATGGGCAATAATCAAGGTTTAATGAATTGTGAGGAAATGGATAAAAGAGAAAAAATAAATTAGTAATTGTATTATAGACGTACCTTTTCAATGAGTTCGATACAGGCTTGCAAGTCAAGACCAAAATCAATGAATTCCCAATCAATGCCTTCACGTTTATACTCTTCTTGTTCGAGTACAAACATGTGATGGTTGAAAAATTGTTGCAATTTTTCATTTGTAAAATTAATGCAAAGTTGCTCAAAGCTGTTAAACTGTTTGGGATATTTGTGGATAACAGACACGTCGATGACAATTGGAAACATTTGTCAGTGTTATTTGTATTTATGGAGGACGAAGAGTGACATTACATATATTGGTGCAAAAATAAATTAATTAAATTAAAGATTCAATTAATAATATGAATAGACAATACCATAAATTACAAATGTTAATATGAAATTTGATAAACAATAAAAGGTTCGCAATCAAGCCATTCAAACATAAGTTGCAAATTTAAGCAATAAAAACATCAATTATATTAT
>JAQIYA010001052.1:0-14906 GCA_034699355.1 Microtritia minima | reverse complement strand
AGAGAGAGAGAGAGAGAGAGAGAGAGAGACAAACGAAAATAATGGATATCTATCTTATTTTTCGGAAAAGTATGGTTACTCATGCGATGTTGTTTGCGAAGAAATCCCCAATCAAAATGACACTCCGAAACATTCATTCATTTTTTCATCCATATTAGTAAAATCAATATTATAAAAAGCGCACTGGACTTGTTCGATATGTAAGCTCGCTCTTCAAATGCAAAATTCAATTTTTTGAAAAATGTGGTTTTATCAGCGAACAAATGGTAAAAATCTGATCACGTTTACTGTCTTCTCAACATATGCTCAGCACTGATGAAAGAGCTCACTCAAATTGAGATGGAGAGTGAGAGAGTTAGAGAGAGAGAAAGGGAGAGAGAAATGAGAATTTTCAGCGAAAAGTTTTTGATGCAATTAAACTTACAGAAGGCTAACTCTTGCATTTTTAAGCTTTTGAATAATAAGCGCTGATGTTTAGGGGAAGTGTGGTTCGGAATATCAATTCATTTTTGCGGAGTAAAAATTTAATTTAATTTTCAGTTTTCAGATTAAATTTGTCAACAGAGCTATTATCAAAAAGTTTTAAATTGATTTGTACTTTTGTCAGAAACTTATGCCAAAATATTTGCCATAATTTACTGCACACTATCATCATTTTAAATTTCGTGTTTAATGAGATTATGTGTGTTCAATAAAGGAAAATTGTTTCTTAATTCAAATCAGTTTATATATAAAAGCTGTGAGTTATTTGAAATTTCATCTTTAAAAAATCGTTTAACATTTTTCTGACGAAGATTTTAAACTATTAATCGATGTTTCCTAATCTTTAAATGAAAAAATTCTTTCATAATATAATAGCACAGATAATGTGTTTAACAAAATTTAATTTAGTTTAACACGAGCTTACATGAAATTTTAATTAATTTTAATTGTCTTTAAGCTTATAAATTTAAATTTAAAATTATAAAAATATTATTTAGTACCGCATTCCTATTATTTTATTTTATTTAAACCATCTTACAAAAAAGTGTATTATTTATTGCTTGTAGAACTTAATTTTTATATATATTAAAAATTAAATTAAATTTAATAAATAGTACTTTTGTAAAATATCTTAAAAATTCTTATAAACTCGAAGCATTTTATTTATTTAACTAACTAAACAAAATATCTAGCGGTATGTTTATTTAAATAATTTACAATTAATTTACATATTATAGGCTAAAATTTCGTGCAAAATAACTTTAGTATTTTGTTGTGATAACCAATTGTAATATATTATAACATATCAATAGCTTTATTTTCTGTCTAAGGAATCAAAGATTGCATTTGGGAATATTCTTTGAACTGTCAATTCCACATTTTACCATACATGCTATATTTTCCTTTATGCTCAATATTAAATTTCGAAATTACTACAATTAAAAACGGTTGCCCAACTAATAAAAATAAATAAAAATGAATTGCCAAATGAATATTATTGTTCATTAACTCATAATCCATTATGGGTTATAACGAATAACTTCATAGAAAATATTAGAATTATTATAAATTCCATATACTTAGCTGTAAAATATTTAATTAAAGCATTATTATTAATTTATTATTTCTTTAATATCTATAAAAATTAAATAAAATTAATCCTTTCTCAGCTAATACTTCATTCATATTTTATAATTTTTGCTAAAATAAAATTACCAATTTATATATCATTAAATACTAGGTCTAACATGTTCAGACATTTGTTTATTTTTTATTTTATCAAAATTTAACTTTTAAACTAAGCATTAGTAAATTACTTTTATAAGTAAATAATAAAGTATAGATCACTTAAACTTTTATTTAGCATTTAATATACAGCACAACATCAAATAAGTATATTCGTGGCGCACAAAAGCTGAGGTAATGATGCTCAAAATATATTATATTTTGGACAGATAGTAGAAAAATAGTCTCTTAGGTAGATATCTATTCTTCATATTCTCCATTATAGGAAATCAATTTTTCTGTCAATACGTATACTTAAATAATGTTTGTTTTCACTGTTCTTCTTTTTCTGGTAACAACAAAAATGTTAGACAAGAATGTGGCGCTAATGAAAAGTGAAAGGTATACGAATAGCAATTTATAAGTTAGTTATAATTCACTGGCGAAATGAAATGCGAATTGAATTAAATTGAAATATTGGCGAAAACTCGGCTCTCGTATCGACTTTTCCATTAAGTTTTTATAAGTTAGCGAATCGTTTGCAATACACTCGCACATCATTTGTTCCATTTATTTGGTAATCTACTTATCTTAAGCATTCCTTAAGGCTAACGGATTTGTTTGGATATTTTTGGCATCATTCGCGTGTACTCTCAGCACAATCATAGCTACAATTGAGCCGTCATTTGTTTTCTCCTTTATCCAAACCTATCCAAACGTTTAGCGGTATTTCATTTGAGTGGAGCAGCTATTTAAATGAAGACGTTTGGCAATTGTCGGCGATATGCGACGTCCGCTAAATAAGTGATAACTGTTATTACTATTACAATATGTCTTCAGCAGACCTGTGAACGGCTCACTGATCGCATTGTTAGAGCAGTAATCAGCTTTCAAACATAATAGAGCCAAACAGTTGCTATCGACCAGAATGTTGCTTAAAAGTTATTTAGTTTAATCGGGCGAAAGCGCTCTTTGCTGTCGTCAAAATTAGAATTTTTTAAAACAAAAATTATGATACTTTTTTTTAATGTGTCACACAATAGCTCGAACCAAATATTATATAAATTAAACAGCATATGTAAAGCTTTATATAGTCTGCGCAACATCTATGGCTAGAGTATAGAGTTCTCCAACATTTTAGTGTATTATAAATATATTAATCTAAAATCTAGTCTCATAAGAAAAATCAAGTTAAAGTATAATTAAATAAACGCAATTTATATCTTTTATATCCATTAATATCAATAATTGCATTTTACTTATAAATTGCATGTGTATTAAAAGCTTAACCAAGTGCTTAAAAGGCAAAGTAAAATTTAATAAAGTAGAACTCATTTTTTAAAGAGATTATATAAGAATATATTTTTTCGTACAGTGAAATCAATTTTTGCTTTGCAAAAATGTTTAAAAAGTCTCTAAATATATAACAGTTGAACAGATTTATATGTGAGACATACATGTATATATAAAATTAAAAGAAGAAATGCTTAAACTTATATAGACTACGAAAATCGATTCGCCTGTAAAGTCAAATAAGGGAACAAACAATATAAAATAATTTCAGTACAGTTGATAACTTTATGAAATCAATAAAATATTTGAGTAGTCGAATGGAAAAGTTAAAAAGGATGAGACCGTATTGGAGCGAACGCTTTGATATAATTTCATATGTGTCTCATTCTTCTTTAGTTCATTACTGCAGAGTTCCTATACTTCTAACAATAAAATTAACGAGCCGTGAAGACAAAAAGTTTTTGTTTCTCAAAAACTATCTCTAAAGAAAAGTGAGGCCGAAGTTAATGCTAGTCGCAAATAATTCAACGACAGATTGGAGGTTGCAATAGTCTGAAAGTGCTGCCAAAAGGAAATGCCTGCTAATATAAGAGGCATAACGATATTTTCAATAGCGCTGAAAAATAACAAAAGACCAGAAATGCTCGAACGAATAAAGGATCACATAATTAAGAAATATTTGCACTTAAGAGTTACAATTTTTCGCAGTCTAAGCAGCCATAATGTTATAATGTTTATCGAGTAAACGAATGTTCGGCTGTTGTGCGCGAGCCGTAAGTCGTTTTTACAGGCAATAATTTCTACTTTTGCTAATAATTTGCTATATGGAGTACAATAATTTGCTGGATTAGAATTTGTAGGCCATCGACGAACTTAATAATAAAACACAAATTATGGCTCAATTGAGTCTTAAGTGTGATTTTATCGTCAAAAATTCTCGGCGAAAAATTTTTGATGTTTAATTTTATTTATTAGTTGCGAGAGTGTGTGCGAGAGTTTAATGTGCTTTACTATCGTTCAGATGAAGTCATACTACTATTGTTTAATTTTGTTTCAAAAAATTGCACTCGTGTTAGTGACATAAAATTGTGTCATTTATAAAACATTAAATAAACTGAGTCTAGACTAGAGGAAGGAAAACCGCTGTATAGCGTTAATCCCCGTATATAGCGATTGTTCATCTCTTGATTTTCTCCAGAAGTGATATTAGATATTCACGACTTTGTGATCATATATTACCACATTAACAGCAGACATATGTCGGCTATTGAGAAATAGGCCGTATGTCTCGATATCAAATCAAATAAAACAATATAAAAGATGATATGAATTGATAAAAATAAGTATAACCAATGGTAAGCGTAACACAAGCAGAGACGAGAGTGAAGAAGAAGAAGAAAGAGTAAAAACAAGACTAAATAAAGTATACGTTACGCTTGTTGCTGATGGCGAGGGGAGAGCATCGAGTATAAGATCAGTTCATATACGTTCATATGGCTCCTCATTTAGCAAATGCCATATTTTTGCTTTATATTGTTTGACCATAACTACTATTCTCTCATATGAGGTCAATTTATGTGAGCGTTACGTCTACGGCCTAACCTAAAGCTAGTTTATCGGAGAAGATGGTTAATGCAGGCGAAGATATATTATGTATAAGTAAAGAAGTTTGGTTCGAGTCGTCGATTTTTTTGCTTCTCTCGCATGCATGCCATAGAAGATTGGATGATGTGAGGCATACGCACACATACAATTTGGCAAATATAATATATGAACGTGTGTTTATTAGTATAACACTAGTCATTTATGAGTTATGGCATTCATGCCTATTGTGCGCCCCTTTCGGGCCAACTGTAGCCGCGTTTGCCATTATATAACTAAGCGAGCAGTATCTTAGCGAAAGGAAATTTGGCAAATCAAATCAAATTTGAATGAATATCGCTGAGAAGCGTGTATTTATCGAAAGTTTGCGCTGTGTTTGTGTTGGGTGAGAGCGGAGAAGCGTATGGCAAGTGTATGGGAAGTGTCATTTAAGTTGTTCAACAGCGATCTGTTACCAACTGTTTAGTGTAGCTGTTTGTGTGCGGCTCGAGAAAAATGTGTTCCCCGAGTAAATATGAATTATTTATGCCGTCAGGAAACACAGCTCCACTTTTAACTGTAATTTATTGTTAGTTATCGTCGAATTAAATGTCAGCTCGAAATTAGTTAACTTTTTTCATCCACTATTTTATTAGCTCTAATAATTTAATACCGCAAACAGAGTGGCTATAATTTGGTGTGTTTTTCTTGTTTGTTCGCGTTCAGAGTCGCCTAAACTTTAATTCGCAAAACTCATAAATCGTTCGCTTTCACTCTGCATTTTAAACATTAATGAATCATTAATCACCTGCTTTTTAACAGAAAATTACATTTTCGCCATACAATGTCGCTATATTTGCTAATCTCACCACATTTTTTCGCTCTCTCTCTCTCTCTCTCTGCTCTACGTTTAATAACATTTGCCCTTATTTAGCATGCATTCTGTTTGCAGAGCACTGTTTGGTCGTGCGATCAAACAGTGAAACTCAATATTTGAAATTCTATCTCGAATTTTTTATTTTTCTATAAAAATTTCAAATTGAAAATAATTTCACTCTCTGTTTGATGAAATTTGTTTTGCCAGAAATATTATTCATTTTCCACGTGAACTTTTAAAAAAATAATATACAATATATTTACTACAGATTTTTTATATATATATATATATATTATATATTAAATTATATATTCAATATTTCGTGAGTTTAAAATATTTATAAATTCATAAAATTTCAAAATGCTTAAGTCCAGAAATTTTATAAAAAACAAAATCATAGCCTAAAAAATAGAAGATCAAAACTATATTATAACATATTATGATAATGTATTAAAGATTGACATTACATTCAAAATATCGAAGCGTTTCGAAACGTTAGACAAGCATTTAGAGGGCATAACAATCTAAGCTCTAATGGCAATCAAAACTATGAAAAACTCAAATCTAAAAGCTGTTCGCAATTTTCACGCAAAATGGGGCCAAAACATCAAATGGACAGCAAAAATTCTTTCATAAACAACAAAAGAGCACAGCTTTTGCTTTAGTTAAAGAAATGCCACCAAACAGTGTATGCAAAAAATGCGAGAATAAAGAAATTTGCGCGCAAATGTTTGATCGCCTAAATTGATGCCCCATTCTTATAGAGTAAATGATAGCCATCAACGACAACACACTGCGGACAGAATGTGTCAGAAGTAATATTGTGTCAAAAATTGCAACGGAAAAGAGGCCAAAATCTTTTATGCGGAGAGAGATGCGAGTCTGTGTGTGCAGAGCATTATGTATGCCTATGTATAAGTTTGATAACAATAGCGAGTTTGAAGTTTCCATGCATTAAACATATCACTGGATATTTGCCATCGTATATCTGTTGATAGCCAACAATTTAGCAAAAATTTGATGGTATAAAATGTTATTCCGAAAATAAAGGGCGTGTAATTCGATATGAAAGCTGAAATAACAAAGTTATACGTAAGGAAAAAATAGACTATCCATAATAAATATGTTATATTATTATATCACTAATAGCAAGCATTTTATTTTATAGAAGATAAAATATTTTATGAAATTATTTTATAAAAATGCATATAATTATGTAGGCATTAGAGTTAATTAGCTATAATTATAGTTTTTAATCAAATTTGCTTAAAATTTTCATTGCAATAAGTTTATATTTATTTAATATACGCAGTTTTGCTGTTCTGTTTATTAGGATATTTTAAAGTTTAAATTCATCAAATATTTTCAATTTAAACTACCGGTAATAATCATCTTTAGCTAAAATTAGAAAAATTGATGATTGAAAGCGAAAGAGGAAGAAATAAGAAGATAAAGTAATGGAGAGAAAGAGGGAGAGTGAGAGAGAGGGAGCGCTATTAACTTAAGAAAACATTAACTTTTTGCTTAATGTTTTTATCGCGCACTCCCATTCAATTTGATAAATATTAGCCACTCTGGTAGGCAATGAAAATTGCTATGAGAGCGCGATCGGCGCAGAGGACCCGCGAAAAAAGTTTTCCATCTTATGATTATAGTGAAACAAAGTATTCCCGGCGTAGTGGGAGTAGAATGGGATCACTTGACAGCTTTTAGACTCGCGACGTATAACTGTAGATACCATTTATCTGCCAACCAAATGACCATCGCTTCATTGACTTCCATAAGATTTCGCATTCACACTCAAACGAAACAAATATAAAAGACAAGCACGAGAAACACCATTTATAATTACTGCTCTGCGGGTTTGGTTTTGTTACTCCATTTCTCTCATTCTCTCATACCTCGCAAAACTTCTTCATTTTTTCAATTGCTATCTCTATTTTGAAAGCCTGCCGATCGACACAGTTTTTCGATTTGTCAGCAGTTTGTGACTGAATCCAACTCTTTTATATATAAACTTTTATAAATACTATGTTATTTGAGGAATTGGAAGTAATTTGGCGCCATTTCCTGACGCGGGGAACACTATGTGGAACACTATGCTCTTGTTTGACATTTTATTGAGAATAATAGATCTATTTAGTAGCTATTGAGCAAAACAAACTTAACTAAATTTGTGTCATTTCTTTCTTCATATTTTATGTACAAGCATACCAAAGCACTAAATCATTTCAACCATTTTCAACTTTATAAAATCGCTACCATTTTTATTGCTTCTTTCGGATAAATTTCTACTAAAAATCATATTTTAAAATTTTTTCTTCTTCTTTAAGAGTTGACACATAAGTATATTATTAAGCGATAATAATTTTGAAACATTGTATATAATATTTCAAAACTTACACATTAATTATACAGCAAAACAAAAACATCAAAAACAACATCGCATAAAGTATTTTTTAAATAAAGTTAAAAAATCTTTAGTTAATCTCTCTTTAAAAAATATTTTATTACTTTTCATATATTTGTAGTTAAAGCGTGTATTTTATAACTTTTTAAAGATTTGAATTTAAACACATTAAATGTAAGACACATTTATTTAATCATTTCTACTCGTTTAAAAATTTTGTTACACCTTTTTGTGTAATTATTTGTTGCTTAGAAATTATGTCTATAAGATTTTTATATCCGAATATACGGGTATTTATAAATAATTAAAATTAAATTCATTTAAAAACTGATATTACTGAATATAATGTATTAGATATATAATTAAATATTAAAATATGAGTACTCAGAATAATTTTAAAAACTTCTAATCAGTGTCTTAATTATAATTAATGAGCCTTAAAATGCATTACTTTCGAATGCTTTATAGGATAAATGATATAAAAAACTCAATAATTTTAATTATCACAGGACATGCTCGATAAAAATAATACGCACACTTCTTGCCTATACTTATTCAGATTTATTTAATATTCATAGAATTTCACTATTATCTTACATTAACTTAATAAATGTTATTACTATTCACACCATTACCAGGAAATTTCGTGAGCATCACACCAATTGTATCGATAAATCAAAATTTCTACCTTATTCTCATTTCTAGCATTCGCACACTTATAAATATTTATTGCGATCCATAAATTTCATGTCACAATTCACAACTGGTCTCAAAGAATATGTCACATGGAAAACAGTTGATCACGTATTATAATTTATTCGCATTTGGTAAAAAATTAATTTTGTTTACCTTTAAGCAAATTGAATCGATAAATACAGGAGAACTGCACTTAAAAACATATCCACGTTAGCGATTAATATGATAACAATTATATCTAATAATTGTAGTAATAATTCACAATTTATTAGTGCGCTATCGATGCGAACACACAGTTAAAACACAGTTACACATAGTTATGAGTAGCCAAACAATTATGATTATCCAAACTTTCAAAGCCCTCACACATCACTCCGAACTGACTCTAATCAATACGATCGCATACATTAAAGCGTTAATGTTTTTATTAACACAAAACACTGCACATAACATAAACGTAAAAAAACGCTGAACAGTGTTGTACTCCTCTATTAGCGTTGATTATAGACCATCGAAATAAAGTTTAGTGTTCTCTTCAAAAACCATGGGCTCACTGGCAGTGCTGCGTGTGCTGTGCTGGCAATAGCTCTGCTAAAGTGTATCCCTATTGAGCGCACAATATTCATGCCTCAGCCGTCCTCTCGTTGCCTCTCTCTCTCATAGTGAGCACAGTCTCTCAACTGCTCTACGCATCGATCGCCAACACAAATACCACTCACTCCAACACACAGCACACAAACTCTCATTTTTTGCTCTCACCATATCTATTATTGTGAAAAGCGATGTATTATCAGTTGGTATATATTGTTATATTTTTTTCGAGGGATAATCTTAACTCATCCGCTATCAAACTTCAAATGTCAGCTTATTTCGGAACAAAAGAGTTTCGTAAACACAAAAAATGAATTGAATAAATAAATAGTTATGAGAGGAAGAGGAATGGTCTCTGAATGGTCTCTCTCTGATAACATTTGCCGAATAAATAGTTAACACCAGTTTATTCTTCTCGCTTATTATTTAATTGAATATATTTATATATAAGATATATAAATATATATATACCATATAGAATAATAATATTATTTCATATACTGAACATCACACAAACACAGCTTTTTTAAATATGCTGTCAGAAAAAGATATGCTTTTCTCGCATAAGATTTTAATAAATTACCATTATTTTAATGTTTAGCAAAAAAAATAAATATTTTTCTGAGATTATTAAAGATTTGTTTAAAATAATTTAATAAAACAGTGGCTATAATGGGCTAATTTTGATTATTTAATGATTAAATTTTTACGGAAAATTAATTAATAGCTTAATAGCATAAAAACAAATATGATCTCTAATTCCGATATTGATCCATAAATAAATAACGCAATTGTCAATTTAACAAATTTAAATTAAAGGTTATATAAACACATATGCTGTTAGACTAGTGAGTTAATATTTGTAAATTCTATTTTTATAAATTCTAATTCTATATTTATACATCTAAAACAAATACATTTATTAAGCTTTTCTGCAAGTTTTATCAATTATTGTAATTTTTTTTAATAAAACTCTCCCTTTATTCAAATATTACCTGTAATTTGCAGTTTTTATGGATAAAATTTCCTCAATTTATAAAAAATGAAATATATTTTGAATCATTGTTTTATTTTGATTTAATTGTTTTCTTGGAAAAGAAATTGAATTATAATGTGTAATTAAATTTCTGATATAATTGAATTAAAGTTTTTCATATCTCTTCTAAGAATGTTCCAATTTTTATTTTATAATTAAATAATATTGCATGCATTTATAAAAATATTATTGCTTTAAAGCACAAATTTTTAAATTATTAATAAGAATAAATTCTCTTTAATATAATTAAATAACATAAAACGTAAATACAGTTAAATAAATTTTGAAATAAATAAAGCTTATAATAAAAACCCAATAAACAATATATTGCTAAACTGCCAACTTGTGGGTAAATATAGCGGCATATAGATTGAGATTATTCGATTCGACAGATCTAAATCTCTTAATGTCAGATTGGATTTTGAAGATTAAGTGCCGATGATGTTGACGTGGTCTTCGCTTTAGAGACATGTATTTCGTATTAATGCCGTCTTTTAGTTCATAAGTGCATCGCTTCCCAGATTTTTACTACTTATCCAACACTTCTTCAAATGCATTAAAACTTTTTTCTCCTTATACAGACTGAATAAAGACTTAATTAAAGGTTTGATCTTAATATCTAACAGAAAGGATCTCTAATCGAAAACATTTGATTTACGTATGTATAAATGAGAGGAGGTATTATTTAAATAAGTTTGGAGAGTAGCGTATATAACAGATATAACAGAATGGTGTAGTCGTACAACACTCTGCTTAAAAGTTTTAGGAGAAAGAAAAAAAGACAGAGAAATTTAAATAATCTTAAATGCACTGCAAGACTAAAATGATAAAATAAAACAAATGCTTTTATTATTTTATTCTTTATTTTTAAAAACAAAACTTTTAAATTTTGAGTATTTTATCATTTTATAAGCGCTAATAACTCAAATTAGTATATATCTCATACTTTGGTTGTTTCAAAACTTTTACTCTCGTAAATTGATTGCAACTTCTTTATCCATTTTGAATATTCATTATCCTGTATTTAAATACTAAATTAAGCAAACAAAATAATTCAACACTCATAATAGTGTTCTATACAGGCTATAAGTTTCAGCATAGATAAATAATTAATTTGAATGAGATAATGAGTATGAGTATGTCGATTACAAATTTAACATCACAGACAGTAAAGGCATGAATAATATTAGGCATTGAATCAAAAATTGTCCTAAAAATGATACCATTTTGACGGTTCTTTAGTGCTTAAAATGAATTTATATGAGACAGAAAGTTTGATCTTTTTTTAAATGAGCTTCAAATATACTTTTGAAAATAAATGTAAATAAATTCGTTTTAAAATTAAGTTTAAGCTTTAGTTTAAACTGGAAAACTCCCTATTCTTAAACTATTAAGAAATGATAATAAAACAAATAATATATAATATTTAGACAAAATAAATATAGCTGTTAGTCAATACGATTCTTCAATATTTGTCTTAATCCTCAATGGTTTTGAACTAAACAAATAAAATCAAATAATTTATTTAAATTCATGAAAGGGAAAGATTTGTCAATTGACTCGCTTTTAACCAAAATATAGCCAAACCATTGTATCTGATTTTGATATTGTTTGAAATAATGCGTGTCTGGGTTTTGCATAAATATATTGTTTTTCATATTCGCCATAAAATAAAAGTGCAATTTAGCATAGAATCCAAAGGGATTGGAAATAATAATGGGGTAGTCGTTCACGAATGATGTATTGGACACTTTAAAGAGACATCATAGCAGACCTCAAGAAATTATTGCCAAACTTTATGCCATTTCATAACGTATAGCGTGTCAAATAAGTTACTCGCATCGCATAAGGCATTGTTACAGTTCATATACAATAATTGAAGCATGAAATCGAAACGTTTGAACGAAGCAAACAATATTCTCAATCAAAACACAAACTTAACATATATAACTCTGCGAGCCTTTCAAACTTCATATTAATCGATGCGCGCTTATATTAATGTCAAAAAAATGCTCAATTTTTATATATTATTTACATTAATTTATTCATTTCATAAAAAATACCTAAAATTTAAATATAAATATATTTAAAATCTATCAATATATGGTAATACAGTGAATTCTGTCTATAAGAAACGCTTAAATACAAAAAAAAAATAATCTTATAAAGAATTTAAACGGATATAATAAATTCATTATTCAAATTATTGATTCTGTTAAAATAATTTGTAATTCTAATCTGTTCTAACTTTTAAAATGATTTCATAAAAGGTTTCCAATATTTTCTATTGGTTACAAATATTATCATCATTTATTAATTTGTAAATTAATTAGAGTATAATATGAATATAGTTAAGTATCGAAATCTAACCTAAAATCAAAACAATATCCCTCGGCCTATACAAGAAAAATGAATTTTTCAAAAGTTATACTATACCGGCTATATCTGAGCATTTATTCAAAAAATTTTAAAATATGTTATAGAAAATTTAAACATTTTATTCTATGTTTTTAGCCATATTTTGCTACATTTAAATTCAGATATACTTCACATATACGCAAATAACAGCGGCTGCACATATTTAACAAATTGCGAAAAAATTCTATATTAATAAAATCATTTCAAGTATAAGGCAAATTAAAACAATAAATATACATAAAATTCAATTATATATGTTATATTATATTTAAATAGTGCGAATTTATATTAAACTAATTAATTAAACAATTTAATTATATTTTATTGAATAATTGCTAACATTGTTTACATGAGAATTAAATTGCATTTTTATTTTGGGGTTCCTCACGGATATCCGCGATCCTCAGACATACAAAAGAACCACAAACCGCATTCATCAAAATGAACTTCGGATATATCCACGAATATCCGCGGTTCGGATATCCGCGAACAGCTTTACTATAGAGTTAGGATACAATAGATTATTTTCGCTAATAATTTCAGAATCTGTTATGTGGTATTAGATGCGGGATATGGTTGTAAAATTAGGATATTTTGTTTCAGAGACTCCAATCTTTTTTTAATGCGCTTAAATATTAAATAACTATATATTAAATTATTTATATAACAAATATTTTATAAAATGATCTGATTTTAAAATTTAAGCAGAATTTAAATGACTGATTACAGAATATTAAATTACAAATATTTCAGATTTGAAGTCATAATTAGAGAATATTTTTACTTATGTCAGGACAAAATTCGAGTTTGAATGTGTCGAAAATTATTGCAGTTTAAAACCTATTTTTAATTTAATACCAAATATAACCAAATTATTTATATAAGTGCTAAATTTTGTATCATTAATAATCTAAATTTTATTATGAAAAATAATCATGTATTTGAACGAAAAGAGAATACCTATAGTAAGACACATTTAGTATGCATTAATTGAAAAGACATTATAATTAATTTATCGTATAAAACAAAAATGATGTTATTTGTATAGCGATTCTTTAGGGTATTGAGAATCATTTATAGTGCATTCTTCATTCTGCTGTGTGTCTCGCTTTCATAGCTAAAGAGACAAATGTTTTTTAAGTTTATAGAACATTAGAAAGTTAGTCAAGTGTGTGTCACAATCAACATGTCTTTATGTTCGCATTTATGTCCGCCAAACAGATTAGACTTAAGACGAGTACGAAAAAATAACGTCTATTCAAATTCTGATGATTTGTTGTTTTTAGAAGGAAAAAAGAAAACAATAGTCATTTAATAATAATAAGAGAATACCGGGAAAGTTGAGTATAAATAAAAGAATAGAGAAAAGTAAGAGAAAGAAAAAGTGAGAGAAAGAGAGAGACAGAGAGAGACAGAAAAGTCAATATTTATGGAACAAAATTCTTAAGAGATTACTTTCAAGACTATTTTGCCATTCATTCGTAGATTTGGCGTTTTATATTCTTTATATGACAATCATTATGACAGTTGCGTTCCCAATATCACTGCCATTATCTACGTCTCCAAATAATCGACTATCAAAACTTCTCTCTCTCTCTCTCTCTCTCTCTCTCTCTCTCTCTCTCTCTCTCTCAAAGAAAAAATTAAAAAATATTAAAATATCATAACTATAGTATTAATATTTATATCTCATTTTTTATTTAAACATAATTTCTGTCATTTTTCTCATTTATTCAATTTTAATCCCAGTATTTTTAGTAATTTTAAACATTATTCAATTGATAATGTAATAAAAGGATAGAAAATTCAGAATAGGAGAAAAAATAATAAAATATACAAAAGAGAGAAAGAATATGCGTTTACAAAAAGCACTACAATTGTAAATAAATAATATTGCAGTGAATGTGTAACCGCAACTAAAAGAAATAAAAATTAGATGCTAACAATAGTAACTGAATTGAGTTAACCGACAACGAAAACAAAACCTGCCAACAAAGTGCTTATTATGGATGTAATGTTTTCGCTGCGATATGGTCTTTACTTATGTATCATGTACTTACACGAGTGCCAAAAATGCGTTACACAACATAAATATGATGAGTTTTTTATTCTGTTTCTTCTTAAGCGAAGCAAAATTTTTCTGGCTGTCAATGAGCGGGAAAAGTGAGTTGAGGTGATAGGGAGGCATACATGGAAAGAGAAAGCAAAAAATATAGAGTCGAGAGAGAGAGAGAGAGAGAGAGAGAAAGAGAGAGAAAGAGAGAGAGAGAGACGATCGGTTTGTATTGATATTTGAA
>JAQIYA010001051.1:0-14908 GCA_034699355.1 Microtritia minima | reverse complement strand
ATTTTATGACATTTATATTTATTCACAAGTAAAATATTATATATTTAAAAATTCTATATATGATAACTTTGTGAACAACAAATCACGTTAATTGGTAAAGTAAGAAACATTTACTGTTTATTATCGAACGCAACATTAATAGTATGTGACAATCAATGTCTCAATAATTGTGGTACTAATCAAAAACTAAAATATGCCATTATTAAGTAAATAGAAAATTAAAAGCTTTCAAAATTTTAGATACTTCTTAATTATATTACTAATAAATTAATACTAACAAATTGTCATTAATTAAATTATTACAAATAAACTAATTGCCATAAGTCTTACGAAAATTAGTTTATTTGTAATAATTTACTCATAAATTCTTTTATAATCTTAATTATGTTAATTATCTTATTTTTTTAATGTATTACAATTTAAATTATTAAAGAATAAATTAATAAAATATTCTAACCTTCATTTATTTATATATATAATTATTTTGCTTTGACTAATAAAATTACTAGTTATAAATTTTTTTGTATATTGATTTTAATTAATTTATTGATTAAATAAATATATCGCACGTCTATATAAAATTAATCTATAAAATTTAAAATTGTTTGCTTTTAAAAATACGCAAAATACTGTTTACTGTATAAAAATTTAAAATTATAGAATAATTATATACTATATAGGTTTTAGTTTCAATTTAAAAAATAAAATAGACATAATCTTACTTAACGATATTTGAATCTCTAACGAATTCCAAGATAAGTATTTCATTTTATAGAAATTATTAACATTATTAAACATTTCAATTGATTGTGTCGAATCAGTTAAGAAACTATTGAGTTGAGTCGAAACAAAGAATATCTCACATGAATTTCACAATTTCAATACATTAAAATATTTATCAAATAAATTAAAATATTACAATTTCACGTAAGCTATAATTAAATCAAATTAATTTGTTTTCAAAAGACTGCCTTAATTAGAGTTTAAACGAATAAGAAGTGTTTTTTAATATTAGCTCTGTTTTTAATGATTGCTGTAAATATTTTTTTTTAATAATCACGATAAGCTTAAAAAGAAAATTATGTTGGAAAACATTTGTCGTAATGAATGAGCGAATAACAAAATTTTATCACAATATCTCACGTAATTCAACGAAAGTAATGAATAAATATTAAACGCATTTGCATTTGCATTCATTTGATACAAGATAGCAAATAACCAAATACGGTACAAACACGTGAATAATATAAAAGCTTTTAATTAATGATAAAATATTCAAAAACATCGTTATCTTAGTTACTTCATAGCGAAGCAGTTCAAAGCAGTTAATAGCGAGAAATATCGACAAATATGAATAACTTGTTTACTGTGAAATTTATTGTTATTATAATTAATCAATGATTTTTAATCAAAAAGGAAAAATTATGATTCAAGAGTTATTTACTTTGTATATCGCACTCTAGCTTTAAGATATGTTTGTTAGTTATTTAAATATATAATTTAAACACATTTTATATATGCATAAATATAAATAAAATGTTATTAAAGTTATTAAAATATAGCTTATTTAATGCATAAATGTATATTTAATTATTATTATATATGCAATATTATTATAATTTCATAATGTTTTTTCGATTGCGTATAAATTAAATTAAAATAAATTGATAATTGAATTGAATTGAATTAATTGAATTAAAATAAAGTAAAATGTTTTTAAACTTAATTGATATAATAATGAAAAGCGTTAATCAAGCGCTCTCTACTATCGTGTTTTTGTATTTATTTAAATTAATTAAAATTTTAAACTTTATAAGGAAATTATGAACAATGTTAGCAATTGTTAGCAAAGGAGTTACGATCCTCAAGATTGTTCAACATTATAATAATAAATATGGCAAATTTGATTCGTATACTAGCAATTTATTGATAATTTACTCATACTGTAGATCATGCTTTTGACAACTTGTAGTGGCCTTAATGTACAACTAAAAGAGCATCTTTGACATCAAAAATTTTACCAAATTGGGTATTATTTTGATAACCACTTTCTTTTTGTCTTTCTCTCTTTTCTTGTGGTAAGAGATGGAGAAGAGAATAACATTTAAATTTTGATCTCAGTTTTAATAAAATTAATAATAACATTAATAATAATTAATAATTTTTATAGTTAACAAAGTTAATTAATACTTATAAATATTAAAGATTCTCATAAACTAAATAATGAGAATATTTATGCCATAATACTATTATTTAAGTTTCATTGAAATGATTATTTTTAAATGTCAATCTAAATAATGGATTGCAAAAATTGTTCGTATTATAAAAACTTTTCGAAAAGCATCAGAAATACATGATTTTAAACAAGAAAAAATATATAATACAAATAGATATATATATATAAAATAATTTATTTTCTAGACACTGAACAAATATTTATAAAGCAATAATTTAAAAATTTAATAAAATTATGTGACCCCCGAAGAAGAAGCGTGCGCTGAGAGTGCCGTTAATGCCACTTCTGTGCACTACCTTTAAGTATTCAAAAGAAAATCATTTTTGCCTAACTATCACGTAATATTTTTATTATAGTGATTTTAATATAACACTATTTTCGGTTCGCTATTATGCCTACACTGACCGGCCATAAAAGGAAACTCCGAGTATTTCTTTGCAACCAAATAAAAAAAAATAGTAATATTCATATTCAATTCAGCGTAAACATGAAAATGTTAGACGAAATGTAAAAAAGTTTTTAAAAAAAAGTGTATATATGTTATATGCATCGGCGAACTGTATAGGAAATATAGTTTGTAATAATAATAATATAGGAATACATAATGCACGCAAAGATGGAAATTCATTTTCAATAACATTTACCTTTGAATAAAGTAATATTGAATGCCGTACGGCAGGCATTGCGTCGGAATAAGAAAAAAAAATAATATATAAATACATAACATGGCAATAGCGCTCACTTTTAAAGTTAAGGGGAGAGTTTCGGAGCGAAGAAATGAAAATAGCAGAATGCATGTATTATCGCTATGAATTGGCTGTAGACTTCATTCCGCTATGCCAGACGGACAATTGAGAGTTATATAACGCACAGATATGGTGATGGAAATCGTGGAGAAATGTGCGAATACACACATCACTCTCTCTGCCTCTGCCTCTCTCTCACTCTCCTCTCTCTCTCTCCTCTTTTACTCTCTCCCTCCGCGCCAAATGAGTGAATATAAGTAAATTCCACGCGAGACCTTCAATAATGGAAATTCGTCCACATTTACATTTACATAGACGAAAGTGGTTGTAATATTAAATTGTAAGAAAAGGCAGAGAGAGAGAGAGAGAGAGAGATGGGGAGAGTGGGAGAGTGGAAGAGTGGAAGAGCCAAAACTGTATTTCATATAAATTGGTACAGTAAAAACAAGTTATTTATGACGCAATCGTTATCAATCGCTTATGAAAGCAAAGTAAAGCATAGATCATTAATTATACAATACACTGTTACAAGCAGTTACAAATGGTTTAGGGATGAACGGCGTACGCATTTGAATGGTGAATAAATGAAACGATAGCTAATAAAATATATTATTGCTATAACGGGCATCAAAACGCAGTAAATCAGGGGAAAAAAATCTTAGCTTATATGGAGAGAGAGAGAGAGCACGAGGAGTGCGCCGACGAGATACACACATACGCACGAGACTCGGTTTTAGTATTTCGGTATGAAAAATCCATAACTTAGCGAAATAATTAGTTTTGCTCTAGAGATCAATGAAAGAATGACCACACAGACCATTAATCATTTATTATAAGACAGCGTTTAAAAATCACAAGTGGAATATGCTTATGGCGTGTGTGTGAGTGTACGGCAATAATGCAAATAATATATTATCATTGAATAGATATACAGGCATTAAACATAAGTTATTAGATTCGCTGATGCGTCCAAATAAATAATGACTCGTTCGGGCCCACAAGAAAGTTAAAGTGATTTTCGAAAGGAAGCCATTTAGCAGATGATCGCGAATATAAATGAATCACATTTGGCGGGCATCGCATTCATATATATCTTTAACATAATGCGCGACATAAATGCATTCCTATGAATGCCAATTGCGGAAAAAATCAAATAATACTTCAACGCCTGTTATTCCCATTATTCATATATTCTTATATATTTATATTTCGATATATGTGGCTAAATATGTTAGTATATGCCGCATACAAAGTGCCACCGAAATTATCTGACACCGGGTTTGCCGGTATGTAAAACACACGAGTCTGGCTAGAAGTCGGCCAAATAGGTGGCAAATAAATTAAAATTTATTTGATTCAATATAAGAAAAATTTTATTTTTACCATTTCTATGCCTGGATTTCAGTCGACAATAGTGTCGATATTATACTTTTTATACCAACGATAAAAATATATTCAGATCTTTCTCTCGTATTTTTCTCCAATGGATTACAGTTATTATCTAATGCATCATTTTGTGAATTTAATAATAGAAAGCATGAATGAATAAGCGAGAGCTTCTTCTTCTCTCTCTTTTCTGCCAGAAAGTCCAATATAATACTTGAAAAGACTGGGCTGAGTGAGCGGCTTCTGCATTGGCATGCAGTGGACCAAACATGCAAAACACACACACACACACACACACACACAGAGTTTTGTGAGGCAATATAAAGTAATTCGTATGCATTCCTTTCACATGCAGAACATGTCTTCAATGGCATCCGCATGACAACAACATCAATGGCGCGATACGAGTACTGGCCATCGCTTGTTATGCCCATCGCATGAGATGGAAAATGCATATTAAGACAGCGCTTTGCATAGCATTACGAGGGAGAGATAGAGGGAGAGCGAGCTCGCAGTACCGCATACGCACAATAGACTAAAGCGAAATCGTTTGCATCCAACGAAGAAAGTGCATCACTCGGCTATTGAAAGAGCCGAAGTGCTCATTATAATAGCTGAGCTGAATCTTGTTTGCATCGATGACCAATTTGGTAGCAACACAGGCAATGCCAGCCAAAAGTATTATACATCCATCCTCAATGATAAACTTTAATACTTTTTCTTTATGCAGCCAAATAAAGTGACATCCAATCAATATTCAAGCGCTTATAATATATTTCGATATTCAAGTTCTGTCTGCATAACAAGCAGACATAGTTGTGGGCATCTATTTTTAAAGTTATACCGAATATTTATTCAATAATTTCGCGGAGATATTGAAATATGAGGGGAAAAATATTGACGGCTCTCGAAAACATAATATATTCCTTTTTTTTCTAAAAATTTCAAAATTTCAAAAACTCGGTAAAAATATTTTCCACTTTAATAATTAAATTTAAAAATGTTATATTATATTTTTCGTGTACACGAAAAATATCAGACAAAAGTTTAGAGCAGAAAAAAATAAGTAACGGTTTCTGTTATATATAGCATAATACTTAAGTCTCATTACAAATGTCCCCCTCTATCACACATCTCTACCACTGTCTAAAGCATTTTACCTCATTTTATGTACACAGCATTTCTATTGTAAGTAATATATATTGAATGCATAAATAGATATTACAGTCTCAGTTCTGCTTAATCTCGCTCTGCATTTGCAAATCCCCGGTGGACCAGATCGAGAAATGCGAGGGCTGGAGATGAGATGAGGCTCAGCGGAGAGGATGGAGAGGGACGGCGAGCCGAGTGAGCGGCAGAGTGAGCGAGAGAGTGGGGGAAGGCATAGACAGAAATTCGAGTCAGAGTCGGCAAAGAAAATATTAAATAGCAAAATAGATCGCGTATGTATTGCAAAATAAGATGCAGATAATAAAATTTAAATGAAGGAGAGATACCAACGCTAATTGAATATAGACTTCTTACGCAATATATCGTCGGACACGCACTCATTTTTTATTTACCATTCATATGCTTATTATGTTTAACTTAAATTTGGGCATAATTTGCATTTCTATAAGATGTTTAAATTAATATTCATTTTCTAACGTAATATTAATGAGAGATAATGAATAATATTGATATGAAATTAGATTATTTTAGATTTTATAATTAAACTTGAGAACTGTACAGATTTTATTTATCTAAAGTCGATAAATTTAAAACCACTCCAATATCAAGATAAGATACAATAAGCATGTTATTAATTAATAATTTAAACTTTTAGCTAAAATATAATTTTAATTAAAATCTCTATAGAAGTGCTCGCCTTTTTTGGCAATAAAAATATATTTTTTTTAAACCTACAATTAATATTTTGTGTGAATATAATTGAATTTTTGATAGAATAGCGCAAATAATTATATTGCTTGTGTTCATTGTTAAAGTTTATATAAATTATTAATGAAATTAATTAATTATTTTAATTTAATAAAGCAGTAAAAAAGAAGACAATATAATAATTAAATAATATTGTTTGTAAACATTATAAAATATAGTTATTTGATAATTATTACTAAAATAATTTATTTGAATCGAATAATTCAAACAATACCAATTATAATTTGTTATTCTAATAATTATATTAATTTTATTAATCATATAAAAAATTAAGATACATATTAAACAATAAGCATGAAAAAATATTATATATCTTATGGTATATCGAAAATAATTTTAAAATCTGCTCGTAATTTCATAAAATCACTAAAAATTATAATTAAAACTTAACTTTATTATTTTTAAAAAATTGCAAAACAAAAATTTCATAATGATCTTTTCACAAGTTATTTTTCTTATTAATTCAAATCTGTTAATAATAAATGCATGTCTGTCTTGTGAACACACAAAAAAATACAATCAATTATTATAGAATATATTGAATAAACATGGCATTTATAAAGTAATCGATTTTGACATAACCTTCAAGAAAATAAGCATATGATTAATTATATTGCTTTTAAACATATGAATAGTGTTTTCAATAAAAGGGTAAACGTATTATAATCACGGATATTGCAAAATACAAGGATATTTCACTCGTTAATTATTTGTAGAAAATATTTTCATGTAAAACATAAAATATTTACTTATATTAAAATATTAAATAATACAGAATATAAAAATATTTTTATCTCCAATACTGAATTTAAAAGATAATAAAAAAAGTTTAATCACTTTTTATATAGCATATTATAATTTTATCAATTTTAGTAAAAAAAATATTCTATTTTTAAATATAAACTTTAAATTGTATTTAATTTTTCTAAAATTAAGAATTTTACTTATGATGAAATTACTGACTTTGAATTAACAATTTAACAATTTATTTAATTTCTAAATTAATTTTTTTTGCTGCATTGAAATATTTTTTTCATGGACAATAAAAACTAAACTATCATATATCATATTTATGGAAGTAAGTTAATTGCATTTAATAATTTTATAAAATAACATATAAATCACAAATAATTTATTTTATTATCCATTAAATAATATTAATATAAACTTATATTTTTCTTGATTAAAATAAAAAGATATCATTGCAAAAAATATAAAAAATCTAGACGTTTCAAATGATAGTTAGTCGGCATTACTTAATATAAAGAAAATGTACAAAATTTAGTTATAAAGTCATTTAAGTAATATAATTAATAGAAAAAAAACTGATTTTATAAGAAAAAATTAACTAAAATTAGTTTCTATAAATAGTGTTAGAATATTTTTAAAACCTCAATATCAAAAAAAAATACATTAGTTTGGAAATATTCGTAAGCAGTAAACATAATTTCATTTTAAATCTGATTTGATAAATGTCCGCAATGCCAAAAGATTAGCCACTATTAGTTTAAATTTGCAATTTTATTTGCCCGAACTTTTAAACAGCGCATATTAAACGATTTTATGGCCCTCTCGAATATAAACTGATGTATAAGAAAATACTAGTGATTTATTCCAGAAATTTTTAAAATTATTAAAAAAAATGTATGACATTTATTTTCATTTCTATTGATATGAATGGACATAAAATAAATTCTAATAAACTTGCGGACCATAAAAACTAGTATTATTGCATATGTAGAATATAAGCGAATATAAAGTAACGCTAGAGAAATGAAAATACATTGAAAATTCACTTTTGCCCAGTTTTAAAAAAAAATCAAATTGAAACTTGTATAAAATATTAGAAAAGGTGGCGCAGAAATTTTTATTCAAAACATAAATAAACATTATTACTAAACGCCACTTTGCTTTTTACTCTTCTCTTAACGCTAGCATTTTCTATTCTCTTTTCATACGCCTTAAAGGTATAAAATATTAGATAACATGTTTGGACATCAAAGTTATCGCAATTCGCATCATAGCTATGTCAGCGCAGAGAGAGAGAGAGAGAGAGAGAGACTATGACTTAGGAAAAAACTTTTTTGAGACGCGTCCAAAAAGTCTTTTTTGGTTTGCGTTTCGACGAAATGCGATGCCTTTAAGGTGAAAAGACATATCGCCACTCATCGAAAGATGCGCTCGTCGGTCACCAGCAGCCTAAAACGACATTTTCTTAGCTCTCGCTCTATCTCTTTGTTTTCACGTTTTAACATTTACGAGTTATTCTTATTCATAGTAAAAGTAACAAAATAAGAATGGAATATGCAATACATTCGGGGAAAGGCATAAGAGTGGTAAGAGTAGTCTTAATACGGTCTGATTTCGATATTTTACACAAAAAATCCTAAAAACACACAGTTATACCAATCTTTGAGTACGAATATAAAGATCAAAATTTTCAATTCAGCGCAGTTTGCGATTATCTATCGTATTGTGATTCGTATAAAGATTTAACTGACGAATAATATTCATTTGTTGTTTATTCAGAAGTCTAGCAACAAGTTTTCATACAAACTTATTTTCCTTTAGCTTTACATAACAAATATCTATTATAAGCCGTATGAATGCATATCATCGCAAAGACTCGGACACAGCAATTGGAACTTTTTAGAGTGTGAAATGGCGAGCAATATATGGATATATAAGTTATATATATGGACGAACTGTTGAGCCCAAGAGACGGAGATAAAAATGCTTTTAAGTTTTTATATTTCTAGCTAAAGAAAAGTGGAGAGAGAGAGAGAGAGAGAGAGAATGTTTGCGCTCAAGTATTGTAGTGAGAGATATGAAGTGAAAATATATTTGAATACATTAGAAAAGCGAGTCCACGCAAATTCTTATACAAGAAAAACATTGTATAATATAAAACAGATATTTTGTTATTATAATTAAGTTATCATATACTTTATATGCCATTTGGCGATCGCCTATTCATGAATTGGGATCAGTTTGTGTCGACAACGGTTCTGACAGTCAAATTGAACTGCAGATGACAATGATATTAATCATATGTGAATATGTAATTCTTAACCATCGACGAGCGCCAACTATTAGTTATATTAATACAGAGCAAGTGTACAACTTGTACATAAGATATTCATGCGTGCTATTCAAAAAAAAATGCACACTTTGTCAAAATTAATGTCTAATAATGAGGTTCTAAGAAATGTCAATCTATTATTATTTAATAAAAGACTAATTTCAGAATGAAATTTCTGGAGTTAAGCAATTCGTTTGACAATTATATTGACCCGAAAAAAATGATGGTCTCATTAGTGATTCGATTCATTTACTTATATCTAAATATCTTAGGCTGTCGTATAAATGGGCAAATGAAAAGCTGACACTATCGAGAAGTAGAGGCCACTCTTCTCTCCAGCATTTTCGCGCACGATTTGTGCTCAAGAAATAAAGAGCGTAAAAGCAATATAAAGTTTAGTGGATTCGCGTCAAACCTATCTTATTTTTTCTAAGGTCTGCGTCTCCGGTCTCCGGAGTGCATACCTTTGGGTCTAATCGAGAGCCGGCAAGATATGCGGAAACCATATCTAATGAAAAACTATTATGTCAATTAACGGATTGACTTATAGGACTTATTGAATCATTGAACTGTCGACTCGACAGGTATCGAGTCTAACGTATATCGTATTAAATAATGCAGTAATTATTTGCTACAAACAGCACGAATAATACTGTTGTTTTTTTTACTAATTTCCAACAACAAAAAAATACAAGCAAAACAAACAAAACGTGTGCACAAATGTACGACAATTTAAAAGAATTTTTTTTTTCGAGATTTACCTGAAGGAATGATTCTCTGCAAGAAATTAAACTTATTTTCTTCGTTAGCGGTGGCGTACAGCGAGAGCTTGCCGTTGGGAACGGCGCTGTTCTGTTCGCTTCCATTCAGTTTGAACGGCGCCGACGAGAAATCATTGACGGGCCACGAGAACGGCCCCGATATGCCCGAATTGGGTCGTCCGCCGCTCAGTTTGCTCGCCCAGAGTAGTGGCAGCAATGAATTGGTATTTACATTCATGCTGTCCATGGTTTGTCTGAGTTTAAGGTCAATATCACTGCTGTCGTCGCCGCACAGAGAGATAGCAACAAACAAAAAAAAATAAATAAGACAAGTGTCAATCGCTCGACGACAGTGTCGTTTCCCAATTAGAGTGTGTTTTGTTCATTAAGCGCACCAAATGGACGATAACATAAAAAATCATTAACAAGTTTCGGTCAGTGAGTTTGTTATTTTTGCTAAATTTACTGCCATCAAACGCCATCAACAAGACATTAGATCATCAATAGTTCGCTCTCCCAAATGACAAGCACTCGTCCAAATCAATTACGAGCGCCGACACGTTGAATACAAACTCGCGATCGTAATCTTTTATCACTTAAATTGTCACCGGAATTAAATTATAATATGCGCCAAAGTTTTCGCCCAAACTTTTTTTTATTAGTTACCGTAAATATACTGCTTTTCGCGAATGTTATTGCACTTTCAAACAGATTGATTGTCAAAAAGCAGAATATATTAATTAATTGCACACAAATCCTGAATAATTAACTTTCATCTCAAACTATTTTTTGTCAACTAATTTGATTAAACCAAATAAATAGATGTATATTTACCCGTCGTAGACATATAAGTATCGTATATACATATATAGCTAGATATTTATTCAATAGGAACTTAGTTACCAGCCGTCAATTCAGGAACTTTTCCGCAAAAAATAATTTTAGGAATCATAACTTGAATTGCTTTTTAAGGCATTCCGTTAATTGAGGTATTGAAGTGATCAGTGATTTTGAAGCAAAATCAGTAGCAAAACAGAAGCAAATTATTTTAGCAGCGAGTTATTAGCGATTAAAGCAATAATTAACAGACAATTAGCGAGTAAATTATTCCACCATTCAGTCAAATAAATTCTTCTTCGTCTCTGCGTTTCGTTCAATAAAGAGAAAAAATTGCACAAATTTAAAATTCAAAAAACTTTTTCAAATACAAAGCGTCACCAAAGTTTAAAAACAAGTCAAAACAATTAGCATACAATGCGAGAGAATAGTTCACACATCTCTTCTGAACATATGAATGGTCGAGGCGTGTGTGTGTGTGTGTATGTGAGTGTGTCTGTGTCTCTGTATGTGTGTGTCTGTGTGTGGCGGATAGAGAAAAGAGTGAGCGAGTGAGAGAAAAAAGAGAGAGACAGAGAGAGAAAAATAAAGAGAGCTGAGACTGAGAGATGCACTGCGAGCGAGAGAGTGTGACCGACTGTGATGCTGTGCTGCCGCACTTATGGCGAGCTCGCATCAGACGCAATGGTAATGCCTTATGGATGCGAATATGGGCAGATCATTATGCCAGCAGTACTTCCAATCAAAGGAAGCCATTGCCACACACGTTAGATCGCACAATATTAACTCGCAATATATATATAACAGCCGCGTATATATGTATTATACGATATATACAATATATATATATATAAAATTTTTGGGTCGGAGCCGATATTTAGCGCAGATGCAGATGTCTGCGGTTTTTTTGGTGATAAAAGAGTGGATGGAGTTAAAGCGAAAAAGGGGAATGCTTTGCATGTTTTTAAAAAAAGAAAGGCTCGCTTTTGAATAATCGATATTTGATAATGAGATCTCATTTGAATATCTAGGAAATAGGAGAGAGAGAGAGAGAAAAACATGCGTGAAGTAAACGATGGCAAACATTTTGATTATAGTGTTAGGTTTGTTTCGCTAACGCTTGAAACAATTAAATGGCGTAAAATATATGCGGAATGTGAACATTTGGATTTAAGGTTTTTTATCTTTGCTTAAAACAAAAAAAAATAAATAAATTTGAAACGACACGAATAAAAAAAAGTGCAGCAAAAAAAACAACATTAAATAATTTTATGTGCTTTTTTAGAAAAACAGATAAAATTAATTAATATTTTAGCATTATTTTTAATGACCTTTAATATCGAAAAATGTTCAGTCATTGCTTATGTTCTTCTTATATATTTTTTCTTCGTTGAACGAAAGCAATTAAACGGAAGGCAAAGATCGCTAAATCCGTCAACGGTAGACTTGCCATATCATCTAATGGCTAATTTCTGTGTGTTTGGTATATTGACACTGAACGATATGCGAGACAAAGAGATGAGAGGTTGAGAGGGGGGACACAAACGCTATAACAATTACAAGTGCCATATCTCTTGCCTCCGAGATGTTTAGTTCATAGGTTTTTGTTTGGGCAAAAATATTTTTCGCTCACCACTAGTCAAGCGATGAGAAACAATTGCGAGCGAGGCTACCGAAACAAGAGAGAGAAACAATCGCGTCGATACCAAAACCTGACTTATAACATATTTATTGTGATAATGAATATTTTTATTTAATTTGTTTTTGTTAGCACTTTCATTAATAACCATCGAAATGCTCAATCAGTGATGCGACAATGAATGAATTTTTTTCTCTCTCTCTCGCTCTCGACCCCTCAGTTTTCCTCTACAAATTTTTGTTGGCAATGGCCAACAAAATGCAAACACCAGACAGAAACCAAATTTGTAAATGTAATTCATTGATGCGTTCGCTTGAGATCATTCTCACAATTTCATAATGCATTCCAATCATTTTGGGAGGATTTCAAACTTTTGCCAGTAATAAAGGTTGCTTTTTTTCGCTGGCATTACGTTTTTTAATATTTCTCAAAAAACACAATTTCGAGATATTAATTTTGAAAGAAGGACACAATCTTTCAATAATACTTTCATAATAGCGATGTAACAGCAACAACAAACAAAAAACAGCTAAATTAAAGTTTTTATAATTTATTTCTCTATTTTATTAATTGATTATTATAAAACTTTAATTTGCTTATATAACAGAAATGAAATTTCTTTTAACGTCTGACTGGCGAATACACAGTAACGCAAATTACGAATTTTTGGGAACTAAAAGAAATACGAGTCGCCTAACAATAGCGACTGATAACGAAATCGTATAATTTAATGGGCAAAAAGAAATCACTATGATTTGCTCTCTCATCACCAAAAGGCAATTGATTTATGCATATTGTGGCGAACGCTACGAACGGAGGCATAATAAACAACTCGTGGGATATATTTTTCGCAAACGGCAAAAATATATCGCTTCAAGTGTAGCGCTGCGGCGGAGGTGTCGTCACCACAGATTCACACATAACTAATGTTTATGCATAATTTCGAGGTAGATTTGCAAAAGAAGTCATTCCCACAATTATTACTGCTAGACTACTCTGGAGGTCTAATTCAATAACTAGAGAGAGAATGAGAGGAAGACTATGGAAAAAATGAAGTTTTTTTGAATGTGCAATAATAGCTTTTTCAGAATCAATAAATAATATTAGTTTCTTGTGTGGTATTGTTAACTTGGAAATTATGTTTGCCCTTAATATTATCCCTGACATTGTATGGCGTTAGCGCTGGCCATCCCAGCGCTGTTATTCTTACATATATTCTTATACATCTTATATATATATGATATATATTTTAGTCGCCTATCTATGCGACAGGTGTTGAATGAATGGTAGCTGAAGACGCAATTGAAACCAAAAAGAGATACAAAAAACACAATGTCATAATAACACAATCGAAAGACATCAGTAATAAGAATATTGCACTTTTAGTGATGCACTGCTTGCAGCTAAATATCTTTATTTGTTTGACTACAACGGCGTCCCTAACACTGATTACACTTAAAGGAGAATATGATGAATAAGACTTCAGTCTATTCTTGTTTATCAAATTGCAAATTGACTTCTATTAAGTATTTCGTATTCGAAATCAAACCGAAATATCGAAAATCGCCAAAAAAACAGACAAACAAAACAATAGGAAACAAAATTTTTAAATTTATAAAATTTAATTTTCAATTAATTACTAATTTTTTTAAATGTTCAAAATATAATTAAAGGCAGATGAAGATGAAGAAGAACTTGTATGTAAGAAATATGAGTAAATAAGGAAAGAAGTGGATGCGGTCTATTAAATTTATAAATAAATGGCAAAGAAATTGCATTTATTGTAGCAGCGAATGGTAATAACGCAAATCACTCTCGAATGAGTCATCACATGAAAATGAGATGAGAATAAAGTGCACGTCGAGAGCAGAGAGAGATGGAGAGAGAGGTTGGAAAGAGAGAGCGAGAGATTTGAATAATACAGTGCTGTGCGCTTTGCGTTAACTACGCTTTTGGTCATCACTGGAGAGGTTAATAACAAAGTTTATTCGCGAGTATATTAAATGTTGTTGTAGTGGACATTAATGTTCACTGAATGGGTGGACAGTGAGTTTGTTTTCATCCTCTCATGATTGATGTCATACTAAATATTCTCAAAATAAAAATATGGTTCACAGCATATCTGGCGTAATATGCTATTCATTTATTTGTCTAAATATATAGACAATCTATATATTTGTCTTTATACTCAGGCATTAAATTATTAAATAGATTTTTACTATTTAAATAAAATCGTCTCGTAAAGTGTTTTGAACAGAGGAAAAAGTTTGGGCCGTAAAACTG
>JAQIYA010001050.1:0-14915 GCA_034699355.1 Microtritia minima | reverse complement strand
AAAATTTTCATTTTATTAAAATAAAATCAAGATATAAAAAGTATTTTACATTAATTTTTTATAAATAACAAAAAGTTTAATCAAATAATTATAATAATTTAAATATCTTTAAAGTTTGTATAATAAATTTAAGTATCATATAGTATTCTTTAGATGTCCATTAAGTGGGACAACTTGAACAGTATTAACTTCAGAATGTTTGTTTATAGTAAACTAATAGCAAAGTATTGTTAACGAGATAATTAGTTTAATAATATTGGAAAAAATTTTATTAAAAAAATTAAAACAATACTATTCTAGCAAATAAATTTTTTTAAAAAAAAACTTAAAGTGCGAGGCGAAGCAAGGCTTACATTACAAAAAAGTTTGAATAAACATAAGATAAATATACAAACACGAGTGTCTGATTAAAATGTTTTGTGTAAATTCTCTCAATATTATATGTGCCGTAAAGTTTAAATTTTATATTTCTTCCATTCTACCATAAAATTATTCAAAAAAATTTTCAAGTTATTAAAACATATGTTTTTTATATTTCATTAATTTAATCAAATTTATTTGAGCTTTCCATAATATTAAGTAAACAATAATTTGCCTTAAAATACGATGAATGCTAAGAATGAATGTTATGAAATCTCGTTATTCTGTAATTAATTCAATCTTATAAACAGATATAAATCAATGTTTACAATTCAAGGTTCGACTTCTCCGTCGACGCACGTGAATGTAAATGAGACTTCACTAACTTGTGAGCTGTTTAAGCAAAAGCTAATATTATGTTAGACCAAACATGATGTTTAACGAGGACTAGTTCTTTGTTCGATCGCATTCGAAGCGAGCCTATCGTTGACATTATCACTATCGGACACAAGTGTAGAGACGTTATCAACAACGCTATCACAGCTATAAAAACAAAGCGCACAGCGATTAACAGTTAAATGTCATTGAATTGTTTTGACAACACCTTTAGTGAGCTCTCCTGCGCTGTAAATATTATTAAGTTTGCCTCAAAACACGTCGTGTTTATCAAACTGTTAGCATTCAGTTTCCACACTCTCAACACAGTCGTCGAGATGGGAGTCGAGGCCGAGCTATTCTGCGGTGAAGTGAGCGAAGACCTCAAGTGCAGCATATGTCTGGAAGTGTACAGTTCGCCAGTCATGCTGTCCTGTAAGCACGTCTTCTGCGCCGAATGCATCAACAAGTGGATCAGCAAATGCAGCGCAACGCCCACCTGTCCTCACGACCGGCTCAAGATCGGCCGTTTCGGCATCAGGTCTGCGCCCAAACACCTGATCCGGCAAATCAATCAGTTGAAAGTCAGGTGTGAGTTCGGCGCGCGTGGCTGTGATTCGTGCGTGAAGTACATCGAACTCAAAGAACATCACCTCAACTGTCCCTATAATCCGAAAAATTCGGGAAAATTGAACAAATGGTTTAAACGCAACTCAATGTGCAAAATCAAGTCCAACGACATCAGTGACTATATCTATCTCACAACAATGCCCAGTCTTTACTCGTTTTCCTACAGTAAGATCGCTCACGGATACTGACTTTTTCGAGCTTTTCGCTCGTTTTCAATGCAAATCATCGTAAATTGAAGTAAACCATCCAATGTTTGATACGTGACAAGACTTACACTTATCAGACTTGCGTTAGTTTACGAGTTGAGTTGCAATCGAGTCGAAACACTCGATTCGCCAAACAATCAAATGCTTATGTGTTCAAGCATTAAAGCATTAATAAGCTTACAGTTTTGATAACAAGCATTTGATCGATACTTATATAAACCATTTTACAATTACTTAACTTATATTTTTTCATTTTATATAAATATAAATAATTTCAATTTGTACACCAAAATATGCTGATGTGAAGTATAAAATTGTGATATCTTTTATTATGAAATAAAATAATCTTCATTTTAACTTAAAATCTGTTTTAATCAAATTAATTTTTAAAATTCAAATACAATAATAATTCAAAACACACATTTATAAATTAAATTATTACGATTTCAGCAAAAATTACAAAAATTAGTTAAAAATCATTGAAATTAAATTTTTAAATCAAAAATCCATAATATTTTATTTTTAATTAGTATTTTTTAATTATAAAATAATTGGATTATCGTCAATATTATATATGTATTAACGATTAGAAAGATGCGCCACAATTAGTGCATCGCTTATCACGCATAGTGAACAAACAGATCTAAATTTGAATAAAATAAGTATTTTAATTAATAAATAAAATCATAAAAGTATTATCGAAAATAACTCACTAATCCAAGCGGAAAGAACAATATGCAGCATAAAATTCCTGTAAAATATTTTTAATTATAAATGAATAATATTTAACGTAAACTTTTGATTTTATTATTAATAATTCATTAAATACTTTAATTAAAAATGTATTAACATGATAAATATTTTTAAAAAACTGCAAACAATATAAAAATAACTTTCTTTTATTTTTTAAAGTAATTTATTAATATTTAAATAAATTTAAAATTTAAAATATTATTTAATTATATATATATTGCTTTCATTAATGTTCAAAACAATTTCTTAAAATGTGTTATTTATCACGAAAGAAAATTTTCTAAGAAATATCTACAATAGTTTTATCGCTATTGTATTTTTATTGGTAGTTTTGCGATTGAATAAGTAAACACAAACAAAATTATACGATTAAAAGGGTAAAAAGTTATATAATAATGAGAGCAACAATTTTACATATTTGTGAGCTGGTAAGTATAAAAAATTTTTCATTATTAACAAAAATTATAATCTAATATTTTAATATTTCTAAGTTAATTAATCAAAATTAATGGACACAATTAAAATAAATTAGCTAACATTTAAAAAGTTAATGTTAAATCATATTTTATAAGTGCTATTTATTAATAATTAATTTGAAAAATATTTTGATTGATTACGTCCGTAAATCTTTAGCCATCTTAAGATAAACTCTAATTGTTGTTTATAAAATTATTAATAATAAAGGAATAGTTACAAAAACATTATAAATATTGTTGCGATCGATTATTTATTATCAGTTAAAATATAATACTTTGATTATTGTTCAATAACATACTAAATGAAAAATATTTATAGCGATAAAGGTTGACGAAAATAAAATCAATGAAATGCTTGCATTTTATTATTTCTATTGAAAGCATTCTGGAAAAAGTAGTCTCAATATAACATTTGAGTGAATCATAATTTTAGATAAGAGGAGCTCAAACGTGAGTAGTGTAACGCATAATTTGCAATTTTATATATTTTATGATATATTTACCACAACATGTAAATTCATCTTCCAAGTGGCCAACTCTGCATGTCGGACAACCACCTAAGTTTGCAATATTAAAAATACGAATTAATACAATTGAATCAATTAAAAGAGCTTTCGAAAGAATCCATTTAAAAATGATTTCACTCGAATCGCAAACTACTTGCAATAAATAAATGAATAAAAAGACATTTGAGATAAATGAGATAAACTTCGTTTATATAAAGAAGAATTACATTTAGTGACTCTCGTTTTGGGTTAGTATTTGAAATCAGCGACAATTTCCAATATTATGCAATTAATTAATTTAGAAAATTTAAGTAAAATTTAACTGTGAATAAAATGATTATTAAATTTATAGTAATTAGTTTATTTATTTAATTTACTAAAATTATTTCTTAAAATTTATATTATTAATCATAAGCTTTTTCAGTTTTTAATACAAATAAAAATGTTGTTTTTAGACTATTTTATATTCAATATAGTGTGTTAAGAAAACTATAAAATAAATTATCTATAAGTATTTAATTAAATTTGCTATTATGATATGCCATAAATGGCTGAAATGGTAGTAAAATGAACTTAATGTGAAATACTAGAAAGAAAATGATAAGGTGTTTCAACACAGGTATAGAAAATAAATAATTAATTTTTATAATTTATTTAATAACAGTGTTTACTAAGCTTATTTCATTAAAAGATTATTTTTATTGAATATTACAGTCTATATTTAAAATAAAATTTGCCAGCTTTGACCAAATTTGATGTAATATTATTACAAATAAGCGTAAACGGTCGTCACTAATTTAATTCAACAATTTTTGATTGTTTCGCATTAACCAAAGTTTAAATGTTTACATACTTATGAATTTATAAATTCATTTCTGATTAAAGCATACCTAAAATAACGACTGTCTGTTGAGGTGGAGGCTATTAAAAATAAAAATTCAATTATCAATTATAAATTATAAAATTAAAAGTAAATAAAACTTAAGTGTAGCCCAAACCTGTTGAAAGACTACGTGTTGGGGCGCATAACTGGGAACTGCGCTCTGATATGACGGGCCAACAGTTTGCACGTTTTGCAGTGGCGGAGCCCAACCCGGCTGTCCGGGGGGTGAGTACGGCGGCGCTTGCGATGGCACGTACGGAGACTTACTGTCTGTTATGTGCCGTTCGGTGCCGTTTGAAAAGGTTTCATTTAATTACTTTAACATTTTAAATACTTTTTCGAGTTTTTAAAAGTAATTATAATTAAAAGTAAAAAACATTGAATAGGAGAAGCGCTGAACACAGAAAACATGATTGATATAAGCGGTTAACATATTGGCGTTGAAATTGATTTGCTATACAACTAGATTTGGCCGACACTTACCGTAATCCATGGTTTGGCGAAACGGATTCAGTGAATCGATTGGACGTAATCGAGTCTAATGCGTGTAATAAGTGTAGCGTTAATTAATGAACACTAATAAGACAAATGGTGGTGCTCTGCATATACGCCCTGAAATGCTTTGATATAACTGTTGCTAACATTAATTATCAGCGCTTCAATTGTGAGAAAGATTGCGACACAAAACGTAATTTCAATGTAATGAAAGCACTCTAATCGCTACTACAGTTCACTACAATAAATATCTGCCTCTTATTTGCATATAACCAGACTATAAGATGTAATGACAAACCGATCGCTTAGCGAAAGCATAATCAATAGTAAAAACATTCGTAACGCATAACTGGAATATTTTCTCACATCTGGTCGTAGAAGTAATATTATATATATATTTATTAATTGATTTTTTATTTATTTCGTTGATTATAACACATTATAATACTTATCTTATTTCTGGGGTGAAGGTATATGTGTGTAAAGAAAATACACAATATTCAGACATAGTTTAATATAAACAAAATTTGATATCTAACTATTAACTCTCCCAATGCATCAAATAGTTGCAAACTTATTCAGTTTGAAGTCAATTTTTTAAAGTCAGTTTTTTTAAATTTAAATTCAAAATATAACAATAACTGAAGGTATGGCGATCTGCCCACCGAAACGTCTTAAGATCACTGTTTCGTAATATTATTCGTTGAAACCAACAGAATTAGATAAGTCGTATAATATATATTTATGTTATATTAATCATATAATGGCTTATTAATCATAAAAAAGTATTTCTAAATGAACATCAATACAATTCATGTACTAATGATTACAAACAGTTAGGAATGGCTTTTATGAACTCAGTTTGGTTTTCAGAATTTGGTTCATAAAACCCATTTCTAACTGTAGTAAACTTTTTTACACTATCAGTAATAAGGTGTATAAATGATGTAAACTGTATAAGCATTATTATAGGCTAAAATTTGTTACTTTCTTATTGTAATCATAGTACAATTAGTTGACAGTTTTGCAAAATAAATATTTCTAAACTGTTTCTTATAAAAGTTGTTTTTATCGAGTTTACTGCAATTCCAAAACTAAAATTAATCTTTGAGAGTAAAATTTTCGGTAAAATTGGTCGCAACTCAGGTTAATAACCGAAATCGAAAATCCTTTGATATACCATAAAATTGGAGTTAACTTTGTTTAGCTTAATGTAATTATAAAATTGACATATAATAAGATTATATTTTAATTTCTTATCATAATGTGATTATTTTCGATGTATGAGGTATGTAGACATACAAGGAAATACAAGGTCCGTAATGCTGTAAATCGAAATGTATAACACTTTTAAACTTACTTTAGTATATTTTTATTGAGATTATTTTACCTTACCTTCTGATTATGTGTTACTATTGTTTTGTGAATATGTTTAATTTATTTGATAATAATAACTACGTATAAATGATAAGTAAATTTTAAACTTTTTTACTTATAATTAATAATATATATTTATAAATGACAATGAATTCTCAGAATGTATTCTTTTACAGTTTTGCTAATAATTTACATTTATTATTAATAATATTAATATATTCCGTTAATTGCTTACTAAATGAGACCAACACTACAAGCAGTTTGTTTGCTGAGCGAGAAAAGAAGAATATTTGTTTGATTGAAGGCGATATCGTGTGTCCCGTCGGATATAATCAAGTCTCCTATTATTTGGCACCTATTGATAAAAATAGGCTTTGGTTGAAACGGATTGTGCCATACTTTATAGACCCCTCATATTCGGAGTCGCAGATCGACATTATTAAGCAATCCGTTAGCGATATCGAAAGCGCTATTTGCGTGAAATTTAAACAATTGCCCACACAATCGAGTGACGAGGACTATGTTTGGATCAGACCGATAAAGGGTTGCTATTCTTTCATCGGAAGAGAAACCGGTTCTCAGGATCTTAGTCTGACTCCGGACTGTTTCACATCTGGTAAGGGAGTAGTGATTCACGAACTGATCCACGCGTTGGGCATTTGGCACGAACACACTCGACCGGATCGCGACGATTATGTGGAAATCTTCTTCGAGCACATCATTCCCGAAACGATGTCGAACTTCAATAAAAGAAGCAAAAATATGGTGGACTTACTCGACGAACCATACGATTACTATTCAATCATGCATTACGGAGCGTACGATTTCTCGATAGAGCCGTCAAGTTTGCCAACCATTTGGCCGTACGATGAAAGCGTTAACATCGACCTCATGGGACAGCGCGACCATATCAGCCAATTAGATGAGCAAAAGTTGCGCAAACTATACAATTGTGATATCACTCACTGTTCAGCTCTGGAAACACCGTTGAATGCGATTAAAACGATAAATGATGACAATGATGACCACTTTAGTGTGGGCTCAACACTAAGTTTTGAGTGCGAAAATGGATTCACTTTAGTTGGAAGTAGTGTTAGATATTGTCGTTATGACGGCAAATGGTCGGGTCATGAAACGAGTTGCGTTCAAAAACTGTACCATTACTGCAATTTTGAAGACGACCACAACGAGTGGTGCGCTTGGACTCAATCCAGTGATAACAAGTTTGATTGGCAAAGAATAAGCGGCTCCACTCCGGCCGAAGATACCGGACCTGTGGATGACTTGACTTACGGCTCGTCATTGGGTCACTATATTTACATATCGTCGTCACCGCCGCAGAGAAAAAGCGACAAATCGCGAATTAAGACGCCGTCGTTTGTCTCTCAACTCTCCGATTACGTGTGCGTCTCGTTTGCCTATTATATGTGGGGAACGAGATTGGGTTATCTAAGTTTGTACTTCAGCGACGAGTCGGGCGGCGAGAAATTGCTTTGGGAGGAGAGTGGCAGTCATGGTCCGCAGTGGCTCGAAGTCAAGTTAGCCATTCGGCAAAACCCGTTGCAATCGTTTCGATTTATTTTTGAAGGCATTGTCGGCGCTCCTAAAACGAGTGACATCGCTATCGACGAAGTGGTCGTTTTTGAATGCGATCAACAGTATTACGTTGACATGAATTATAAACTCGTCAACGTTTAACGTTTTTTTAAATAAGTTATAATGTAATTGTAACGAATTGAATATTAAATTTTATTGTCATTTTTAGTTATTTTTAGCTGATTTCGATCTTAACAGTCATTCGGTGTGCCATTTGGCCGATCGGCAACTTTATGGTCAGACTCAACCATCGCAGCAGTAAATCCAATCTGACGCTAGCGATAGCAGCGCATCCTATTGGTCACGCATAGAGTTATCATATTTTGAGCTTTTCTTTTAATTGTATTTGTTGGTCATTTAAGTCTTAATTAATAACTTTTAAAATAAAATTTTCTATAAATTAACATTTAACTACAATTTCTACTTATTAAATGATATTTATTATAATATATTTATTTAAATTTGCTTGTTTTACAAACTTGTTTTATAATAAAAATAAACGGCATAAGAAAAATTTATCAAAAAGATTTTATACAAAAAAAGAAGCAAAAAGTTTACCTTTCTTAACACCGAAATAGTTTATCGATTTCCAATAATATGTTTTGTTATTCACTATTTGAATAAATTTTAATTTGTAGCCATTAATGCTTATTTTTATTGATATATTGATGTGTGATATATTATTTGATACTATTTCCATTAAAATTTATTAAAAATTGAATAATTTATTTTGAAACTCTTTAAGTCTATTCAAATGCAAATTTGGTTACTTGGACTTGCTTTCCGTTATCTCACATCCGTTATAATACACATATTGTTTTCGAAAAAAATAAAATTTATTTGTTGTTCAACTTATTTAATATATTTAAACGTGTTATTGATATTTAAAAAAGTTAGAGCGCAACGGAATGTTAGCTTTAAAACATAAGAATCGAGTTAAAAATTTAATTTATGGCTTACGCTTCTCACTCCAAACCTTACATCTGGAAATAACTGCAGACAGAAAAATATTCATGTTTTGGACATTGAGCTTAAGTCTCGCAACAGATCAGTTACTGAGCTGAAGAGGAATAGGAGTTTAGCCTATTGAAAACGTTTTCAATAATTACAAAACAAAACTGCTATAAATATCAAAAGTAAGAAATTTTTATAATAAGTTATAATTGTGACAGTGGCCATAAATATATGACTAATAATATATTTATTGATATTTATTGAACAAATTTTTCATAATATAATCAATATTTATTTGTAATAAGTTTACAATTTGTCACAATAGATAATTTTAAGGAAAAAAATATTATTTGAAAAGTATAGAAATTAATCATAAGTGATCGGACAAAATGTTATCATTTTACTGATATGAAATGCATTTTTCGTAACGTTTTAGTTTTATTACGCCTACTATTTAGTTGAATAATATTTAGAAGCATTAATCAAAAATGGAAATCTAGAGATTGATATAATTAAAGTGCCATTCGTTACATTTACATATTCACCAATTTGGCTGAATTAACAGACTTTCATGGATAGTAATCTAAGTAAGTATTTTGATTTTTATATTATTAATTATTTCTATTAAATCACATCAAATAAAGAGCAATGAGTTAGTTATTAAAATATATTATCATATTTAATGCTTTCACAAATCTTATCAAAAATTATTTTATGAATAAAAAACTCGTCAATTTTGGTAAATTGATAACAATTATGACAACAAAAGATAACAATTTCCTCAATATTGTGTTCGCCTTAAAAAATAGCTATAAATTTATTCCGTAAGTCTTAATTGAATTTGTCATTTGATTGTGAATGCTTTATCCATGTATTGCCAGCATCGCTAATAGTAGTTGCGTCCATATCCGTGTTTATCATTATATGCATCACATTATGCGCCGCTTATGAGTTCTGGTATAAAGAGAGAGATAATCGTAGAGAAGAGCCTCTACAACAAAGTGATCTTCAGATGAATAGCATATCGAGTTTGGATCAAATCGATGACAGCACGTGTCGGCGCGAGTGGAGCGGACACTCACACCTCTCGCTGATTAACCACTATCTCCACCAAATACGAACACTTGATAATTAATTTGCTTGAGAGTCATCTTTTAATTTGTTCGGAATATCTCAACTGTTATGCAAATCATAATTTTTATGTAAAATTAAATGTCATTAATTAAATTACATGTTATTATTATTTTTATATTTAACTATATTTTGTATATAAATAAATTTATATATAGTATAATTAAAATTAATTATTGCATGCTATTTGTATTTTTTTTGTAAGTTTTTGACTCAATTTTTCAATAATACATGATATGAACTCAATTTAGAGAGTTATCAAAATTGCCAATTGATAACAAAAGGCTAAATTTTTCAGATTTTAATTCAAATAAATATAAATTAATAATAATTACAGTAAAAAATGTAACTTAATGTAAATATAATAGTTATGAAAGATTGTTACTTTCTTATAATTAAATTAAACAAATTTAAGATATCAGTATTAAGAGTAGTCTACACTAAATAACTAATTAAGCATTCAGAAGCAATGACTCAATTAAACTTAATTAAATTGACATCAATTCTTTGAACAGCTGCCCACTTCTTTAAGTCGTATCATAGCTAATGTCACTCAGCGTAGACTCAATGTAGACTCAGCGTATGGTTTCATATGGGAAAACATATGAGAAACAAGTTATAAAGTTTTACAAGTTTTATTATTAGCTAATATATTAATGTAATATCAAAACTAAGTTTTTAACTGATCTCGACAAAAGCAAGCTATGGATTTGAGATGTGCTGCTGTTTGTCTGTCCCACCGATGAAGGGAAGTAACAATAAGTGGGCCAAATTAGTGTCATTTAAATATAGCTTTAACGTGTAAAATAAGAGATAAAAATTGGACTTTAGAGATTAAGATGCGATTTTAGTTCAGTTTCGTTAAATGCAAAGTAATGTTGTAATGTATTATTAGAAAAAATTATTTTAAAGTATTCTTAATCTAAATTACAGCAATGAAGTGGGCCCTCACATAATGTATGCTTACAATTATAAAACTAATTTTAAAATCATCTCATATGTATAGTCATTCTTGTTTAAATGAATACAAATATCAATAAAATTTTACGAATATTTGTTAAATGAGTCAAATTTACATTTTTAATAGCATTAAAATGCAAAAGTAGCACCAGGTGTACAGTACAGGTCCTCTACAGAGGCATGATTTTTATCTCTTAATCATATTTATGAATGAATCAAAATCACGACATGATTCACACGTTGTTTTCCACAAAAGGGGTTTCGATAGCAGGAAGTATGTGGTCATCACTGCTTTTGATGAAATATTGTAAACTTTAAATTTGAATTAAAACTAAAAAGTTACACGAATGTATAAAAACTTAAAATAATCATTGTTTAATGAAAATCTTAGTTTCAGATAAGAATCAAACAATAAGATTACAGATAAATTTTAAAATTAATTAATAATTTTTTGGAAACTAGCAAAAAGTTAAAGGTTATTATAACCATTGTAAGTATTAATATAGTGTCTATGGTTTATTTAATTTTCATATATTTTATTAATTCAATTACAAAAGCAATAGAATTAGAATTAAAAAGTTTTGTATAAAATATATGAACAAAGCGTATTATTTTATTGACAATTTAATTTAAGACAAAGTTATTAAAATATTTAGACAATTAAAAAAACTTAATAATTAATGGGTAATTAATTTCATTAAATAACAAAAAAAAAACAAGTTAATACGTGATACATAAAATTTAATTGGGTTAAGTTAACATTTTATAGACTCATTAGATACTTAAATCATGACTATTTAGACTTAACTACTGTATTAATTTTTATATCGATAATAATTACTTATTCTTTATCATCAATTATAGCATTACATTGCTTTAAGCAATTATAACTTGTATTTCAGCAGTTTTTGTAATGAATAAACTTATACTGACATAGACTTCGTTATTTAAAATAACATGCCTTTAGGCGTATGTGTTAAATGCGTGTTTGAAGGTTAAAAAAGAGAAATAATCTATTTTCTTAGGAAAACAGCTCATAAGCATTACGTTGTAATAACCGGATGGCGATCACACTAATGGAACTGTCTATCGAGGTATGTCATGGTATGTCATGCCTGTTCATCACAGACAACGCTATCAAATGATGCGCTCAAACAAATTTTATTGTTAACTTTTTTTGATAGTTTTTCAAATTAACTATAGCTTAAGGTTAATATTGTAAATTCGAAAAAAGCATATTTTAGAATTTGATATGAAATATTTAATTACTTTACTTTATTTTCTATATTTTAAAAATGAAGTAAAATGTTTCAAAAAGAGTTGCGTCTCATTACACATCGTTTTACGCAAACAATTAAACAAATATAATGACATAACATTACATAAGCAAACATAATTTTGCCTAAACATATCAATTTGTGTTGCATATTAGAGTTTATATTAGCGATGAGTAAAAAATAGAATCTATTTTATTTAATTAAGAGTGTTTCAGCAGGTTTTGAAAAATGATTATTTAAATACATTACCCCAAGAACTCACAGTCCCTCATCACTTGATTTAGTACATCACAAAATATCACAACATATGGTTTCTAACTATGGTTCGTGAGTATTTTTTTCGGCGTTCTCCGACGGCCACACCTCCGCCCAATTTGACACCCCTTTGGCACCTTTCAAACCAAACTTTCACATTTCACAGCCATGTATGCCATTCGAGTTATCTCATTGAAGTTCATTGTCTATAGTCGGACAGATATACAAACTTATGAATATTATTTATCAAGATATTTATAAAATAAAATTAATTTGGCTAAAAGGTTCAATTTTGGTTTTAAAATAAACTAAAAATGCTTTGAGGCGAAGATGTTTGTTAACAGATTATTAAAATAATTTACTGCAAAAAATCATAATCAATACTAAATTACTTATTTAAGCATATAATCAAATGTCGATATTTTGGCCTTAATTATGATTAAGTATAAGAAAAGAAAAATATAATGATTGATTGGGTCTATCATTAATTTGTAACAACTTTTTTCGAATAGTTAAGTATTCAAACTTTGTCAAAATTAAAATTATTTAATATATACGGTCTTCTCTCTTCTTTGGTTGGGGGAAAAGGTATGGACAGGTAGACATTTCAAATCGATAAGCTTGCTTTTGCACCAATAAAATCAGCTAAAAAATTGTTACTATAAAAAAACAAACAACTCAAGATTGATCAAATTGGCCAACATTAACACTTTATTATAAATCGATAATTTATTCAGATCTTAACAATTCTAGATGTTATTTAAAAGAATTAAAATTTATAAAGCAATCGAATTAGTGGTTCAAAATATTAAATTACATCATATTTTATATTGTATTTTTTATATATTTTTTATAATAACAGTCACATATATATAACTTCTAAACAATAAAGTTATGGTTTATTGAATTTAAAAAGTTATTACAATTATTTACTTATAAAATACTCATATTTTGTAAGTAATACGTACGTAAAATATAAAACCGAATTAATAAACAAAATTTATTGTTTGTGTTTTTATTTATTACATAAATTAACGTTATTATTATATCAAAATATTAATCGATATTTGTTAAATTACAGACACATTTATAGCTAAAAAATGTTATAAAAAAATATGTTTGCATATTAAATATATTAATACTGAAATATTTCACACAAAACGTTGAATGATTTTTATTTGGATTTTTCTGTTTCCATAGTTTCACCCCTGAATTCCACATTAAATAATTTTGTTTATACAAACGAACAAATGCTAAATTTGCATTCATTTTAATTTTTCGTGAATTTTAAATATTAACAAAAATAAATTGCGGTATAATTAAAATAATTGCCCAATAAATGTGAATAAAATAACAAAATTAATGATAGCGTCTTAAAGATTGATAATGAAAATATAGTATTATTTTGAAGCAAATGCATTAAATATGAGTTGTGCTCAATTTCCAGAAAATCTCAACCAACTCTCTCTGCAAAGTTTAGAGCCAACAATACTGGTGACAGCAGTGCTCGTATGCATGTCCTTGTGCTGCAGAATAATTTTTATTCAGTCACTTGTATCAACACCACCTTAATTATAGTCAAGGAGATATAAGTTATCCTTAAAGTGAAAAAGCATCACATAAAGTGGCAGAATATGATTAAATTAACATCACTCGCAGTTGCGCTCAACTATTCAGTTTCGCTTTTACGTTACGGCTATTGCCCTAACGCTCGATAATAGGAATAACTTTCACTCCAATAACTTATTAGTTTTATGTAAAATTGTTTTCAAACTTACAATGATATGAAAATGTGTTTAAATCATTGGATTATCTATTTATTGGTAATCATCTTCACTGTGATGGCCGGTCATGTCAGTGTTGCCTATCAGTCACCTCACTCTCACTGCAATTACACGATAGAACGCATCGATGCCATCACTAACTTCACGAACGGATCTTTGTTTGTGGTCAGCGGTCCGTATTATTGGATATTAAATAATAATGAGAAGCCAACTGCCAATAATGCAAACAATTTGACTCAGTTTTTGCCTGATATTACTGAAATGCAGGCCGCGGTTAATATTAGGATTAAAGCCGACGGCAATCAACGCAAATGTATGGATATTGACGAACAACTTATTTTTTATTCTCAGGTATAGTCTATTAATACGTTGTGATTGAAATTAACAATATATTAATTTCAATAAAATTAAAATTTGTACAATAGCTTAATTTGAATAACTTTAAAGTTTACATATTTTAAAATACTTTAATAAATTCTTAAACAAATCAAAATCTGTGTAGTGATAATAATTAAATATCTAAATATTTATGGTATAAATATATTTAAAATTTATAATTTATATTTATTTATAATTCTGAAACTTTATATTTATTATATGTTAAATAATCTTTACTAAATTTTGAAGTTATTATTTATAATTAAATAAGTATTTATATTCATTTCTTAACACCAAAATTTATTGATTTTTATCTTCATCTAAATTAAATTTTAAAACAATTATTTTAAATAAATAATAATGATCTTATGTATAAATCAGTTTTACTTTTAAAAGATTTACTGTATCTATAAATGAAAAGATACAAAAATTTCAAATTTTTAAAGATAGACTTTAATTTATTACACGAGTTATTTTTAAACGTTTTATTTTAAGGAAATTTTAGCTTCTAATTACAAT
>JAQIYA010001049.1:0-14926 GCA_034699355.1 Microtritia minima | reverse complement strand
TTAAGATCTAACATCAGAACAGAAAGAGCGCAAAACTGCATATTTCTTTCATTTTGATTTTTTTTTAGTTGTCTCGATATTTTTTCGAAAGCTTTGAGTCTGACTGAGTCTAAAAAATGTGTAAAATTTCAACAAAAAAATTTTATTTATGAAAAATATTACCTTATTGTACACTTCATCTCGCAATATTCTTTGTATTATTATTATTGTAGAAATATATTGTATTTCTGCCTCTTATATGATATAATAAATATTGATATTCAAAATTCGTTATTTACAGTCGCTTTTCTAATGCTCTTCATTGTTAGAATATTTTATTTTATAAATAATGATATCGTCTGTCAACTCAATTATTTTAAATATACGAAAAATATAGTCAGCTATATTTAAATCATTAATCTTTTCATATTTATGATTAATGCTTATTTATTTGGTTTGGATTGCAAATTTCTTAATTAACACTATTCAATATGAATATATGTTAGAATATTTTTAAAGTGAAATATATTTAGATTTTCTTTTTAATAACCCAAACCCAAACCCAAAACAATTTTTTTATAATCATTATAATTCGAAATAGTTTTAATCTATACTTTTAAAATGTAATGTTTAGACTATTGTAAATTACAATTTGTAATATTGAGATGTTTGGGCTTTGCATCTCATAGTCACCTCAACTACACTCATAGCATATAAAATTTTTTATCATTAAATAATTTTGTGGTAAACTTACCTTAAAATTTATGAAGGTTTGTAAGACATGAGAAAGTAGTCGACGACGACGTCCAGAATAGAGCCAATAGTCTCACCAGATGTGCCGATTTGGTCGATTCGAGTTGAATAAATAGGAGCACTCGTTTAATGCCTTATATCACAAATTGGCGTAAACATCGCACTTTGACTAACAATAATACATTCATTACAATTACCCCAACGATTACGGCTTCACGGGTCTTATGGTCTTATGTGGAACCCCACCAGTCTTACGATAACCACCGGGACTACAGGCCCGGTCTGCCGACACGACGGTAGGACTTACGAGGGAAACTCAGTGATGGTGTCGACAGCCATACTCGACTAAAGTCAGACAACAACTGCCTTACGAAGGCTTAGAGTTAGTCGCATATTAAAACAGTAATATAAACAAAAGGTGAACATTAAAGGTGAAGTGAATATGAATATTAAATAAATAGATAAACAATTAGATGAGTAATAAAACGATGAATACAAGTATAAGATGAGTATGAGTATGACGGGTGACGGTCTATGCCATTACATGTTTCTAAATTTTAAATTTAGACATATTGTTTGTAAAAAGATACTAAACTTTTACAGCTTGTTATTTGACTTTTAAGTCATGATTCTTAAAGAGAGCCAAAAAATTATATAATATATGCTAAATTTTAAGTTCAAAAGTTTACATTCAATAGAATAAAATATATTTTTACGAATATTTAATTTCATATTTATATCACTTGTGTAATGCAAAAAATTACAAAAAATAAATAAAGATAAAACAAGAATTAGCATGCATTTTACAGCTGAATTTAATATTAAGTCTAGACATGGATTAAAATTTGTTAGAATATTAGTGGAATATCTAAGCATTCACTTCATTCTTGCGATCTTTATTTTAATATAGACTATATTAAATTTAATAATTCATTTAACAATGCTTTTCTTTAATACTTTTTAACGGATATATACGAGCAAATGTCTAAAAAATGTCAGATTTTCTAATTTGATGGCCAAATTGGTTTCTAATATTAAACGAAAAGTGTTATATTTTATATTTTGTATCTTATATTTTTATTATAGTCTAATTATATACAACGCAATTATAAATATATTTTTATGTGAATTCAAATATAAATAACAACAAATTGAATATAATTTTTAATAATTTCTAAATACGAAATATTCTTGACATTGAAATATTATTATTATCTACTTATTTGTTTCTTATTTGTCTTCACTGAAGAAAAAAGTAAGATTTAAATTATTTGTTTCTATTTATAAAAGCAACACATTATATAACAAAGTTATCTGTAGAGTATAATAATTTATTTAATTACCGATTTATATCTTGATTCACGTGCTATTTTGTTGTTTTCAAGCTAATGATATCATTTCTATTATAAACAGTTTTCAAGAAGCAAACAAATATGAAAGCTTGTCACGCGTTATTTTTGAAACGTAGAAATTGTATTATATATACTGTACAAACTTATATAAGTTTATCACTTATTGATTGCATTTGGATTTACTCGTCAATTTAAGAAAATAACATTTTTTAACAAAATAAGTTAATTAACATAATGACAAAAGTTAATAAAATGGTATATGATTTGCAATATTACACTGAAATTTACTGATTATATATAAATTTTATAATTTAATTTATATATTAACTTAATTATAATTAAATGGCAATATTTTTATTGATCAAAAATAATTAGAATCTTTTATTTCGGTTTGTTTAGAACAGAATGACAACATGTGATCAATTATACAATTTGAGCATTAAATGTAAAAATAAATTACTAATTTCTATAAATATTGATAACATATAAAATTCATTAGTTATATAAATATACTCTACCTATGAGTAGATTTTTAAAATTAACTATAAAATATAATAAATAGCATAAAAAAGTGAATTAAAGTTCGCAAAAAAATAATTATTTTCTATAACAAAAAAAACAACAAACAATCAAAATATAATCAAACAGCAAATCATAGATATTATCATTCAGGTATGACTCTCTTGCTTTTTAAAAAAAACAATAAGCAAAATTGTCCGTCAGCTTAAAAATAGTGCGTAAAAAATCATAAAAAAAGGGTGCAAATCAAAAACATTTAAAGCGAATTAAAATTTTATAAAAAAAATAGCTTATGTCGTCCAATTCACGAGTAACCTATTTAGGCTTATTTCCTGGTGAATCAAAAATAAATAATAGTATATAATTGGTATCAAAGTATTAAAAGGGATTGTGTCGAGTGTTGAGGTGCGCGCTGAGAGAAAATTTGGTTTGGCTTCGGATATTTTTCTGCATAGTATTGGCTCTGAGAAACTGGGTTTTCTTCTATCTATTCGATATTTTCTGACAAAAATATATTATTCGCATTCAAATGTCTAGAGATTGAAATAAAATAAACAAATAATAATAATAATAATAATAATAAGTTATTAATAGAAATAATATTTATATGAAAAGTGCGCATTTACTTAATAGCCGCGTCCGTGACCGCCGCCGTGATAGAAGGCATCGGCCGCCAAGTGACTTCTCACGCCTACGAGTTAGACAAACCGAAAATCCGTTTAAGCAAACATTATTCTCGTGATATCATATATTGCGAAAATAAGTTATTAGTGTGGCTCTGGTCTCATACCGGGTTCGTTGCTTCGGATCTTTGCTCTGAAATAATTGCCAAAATAAACGATTTAATAAATAATATTCATCCTAAAAGATCGCAAATCATACCTGAATCCTCTCTTGTCTGCGACCTTTAATTAGTTAAGAAAACATTTAAGCAAAAAAAGAAATTAACAAAAAATAAACACTTTATTCGGTCAAATAGCGCACACTCTAATTCTGCGCAGCTATTCAAGAATATTCTGCACTTACATAGTCAACCACTCTTACTCTGCCATCTGAATCTTGAATACTGTACGAACCGGCCTTTTAAATATTAGGGTTTTATGTTTTAGCCTTCAATTTTAAATTTGGCAAAAAAATCACAAGCAATACCTTATTTCCGTACTTATCGCCGGACTCGTGTCGAGCATTTTTCGCTCCATACGGGTCTGTAATATCGTAATTGAAAGCATAATTGCCGTGATCCTAGTCAGACATTGTATTATTTTGTTAAATTTGTTCGCCAAAAATATTCAACATTAATTGCATTTTTATGTTGAATTAAAGAATATATATCTGATTACGTCTTGTTTTCTCCAGGCATTGGAGTGACCGCCGCCACCACCGCCGTGGCCGTGATGTCGGCGTCCCGCGTACGCGATGACAAATAGTACCGGCAATAGCATCACAATCTGAAAATGAGAAATAGTTTCGGCCCAATAAGTTTCGCCAAAATAAATTAAACACAACTTAGTTGTTCACATAAGGCTAAATCAATCGCACCTTTGAGAACATCATTATTATCCAAACTGTTTGCCCGATGTTCGACGACACAGTAATATTGATAGGAACTAAAGACGAGAGTAGAATGAAATGAAAGTTAGAACGATTTGTTCGGCTAAAGCAAAAATTTCGCTTTTATAGCGGTGTCGAAAAAAGCGATTGTCACCACAATTGCCACCTTTTCGCCGATTGGGTGGAGTTTGTTGCGAATTGATGGCGACAGTGGCGAAAAACGGGTAATCAAAAAAAAACTTTTGATAATCGCATTCACTTTTAACTTTTTTGTCGCTTAACATGTTTTTTTTGTTGGTTTCCCAATTAAATTTGTTTGACATGAACAGTACCTTTTATTGACGCCTAGAGAGACACGAATATCGGTAACAGTTCGGCTCGCATTAAATCGCTTAATGCTCTGTCATAATTGAGTCCTTCCCCCTCCTAATGCTCCCTACTTTTCCAAAATACGATCAAAAGTAATTTAATATATATAAAGTTTAATAAGTCATCAATTAAGGCACAGTTTTTTTCGACAAATTTCGATTCGATTGTCTGAAGACAATACGGTTTTAACGAGTTATGAGAGCGTAAAAGACATTTAAGGCAAAAAGGTATACAAGTTCAACACTGACGAGAAGGAAGTGAATGATTATTGGTTTTGAGGAGATATATTGCGTAAACGAGCTGAACATCAGCTCTCGATAACTATTTGTTTTTTGGTGCGGTGTTTATGTTTTGCGCTATTAAGGCCTATCGGAGTGAGCTATGCTCGCATTTGCGGTTTCGCAAATGACACCTCGCATGACTGTGTCATCAGTTAAGTCAACAATGCATTACAATATTGGAATATATTTCTCACTTAAAAGCCCATAATTTCATAGCGCGTTCACTCCCCCCTCCTCTCTCTCTCCCCGAGAAAAAATGGTCTGTAATTTATTAGGAAGTGATAGCTGGAAAACTTTTATATGTGTCAAAAAGTTTTTTCACACTGTTTATGAATTTTTCAAATTAAAACCCCATAAACTTGTTGGGCTAAACATTATTTCGCTAAAGATGACAAAACTAAATATGTTTTTTTTACAAGTAAAAGTTCAATAAAAAAAAGGCAAAAATCTAAACTAATATTAGAATTTAGTTATTTAGAAAATCAAACTATCGATTCCATAATGACAACAATCATTTGAGTGAAGTCGAGCAGAACTTAGGCATATATGTGTGTATTATACTATTTTTGGTGCTTTCTCTCGATATAACTATTTCCTAAACTAAAGTTTATGATAACTTTATACAATAATACCTATAATAAAGTACAAAATAAGTTATTATCCTGCGAATTGATTAATGCTTTAAACGTGTATTTGCTTTTAAAAAATTGTCAAAATAAAATAAACTATAGATTTTTAAAAAAAATTGTGTATTAAATTAAAACTTATTCTGGAAAAAAATTATTGTATATTATTTGAAATGATCGAATAATGTTGATAAGAAAATTTTAAAGTATTTAATTTAGTTAAATATATATCTTCAGCCAAATATTATAATAAACAAAATGTCTTACATTTATTGTTTTAAAATAATAATTAAATCACTTTGTTTATGAATAGTATATCTACTATTAAATATAAAATTAATTTTTAATGTTATAAATTTAAGCACTTTAAGCACTAAGTAAAAACATGCAATTCTTAAATATAAATTTAAATTTTTAAAATTTTTAGTTTGTAGATTAATTAAATTACAAGTATGTTAATTACTATCTAAGAGTGTTTTTTCTCTATAATTCTCTGTTTTTTCTCTATTTGTTTGTTCAATTAAGCAATTTGTAATTAAGCAATTGAATAATTAAGTATTAGAAATTCAAAAAGACATTTAAATTATTTAACGCAAATACAAACATTGATTCTTTTCAATCAATGTTAATCAAATTATTATGCTATAAATTGTGTGCTTTGATTAAGAAATTTTTTTCATTAAAATTGCATTTGTGATTATTTAAACTGATTTAAATCTTCTGTTAGTTTTTAATCAGGTTATTAAAATTTTCACAATACTTTAATTTCTCAATTTTGATTTATAATTGCATTTATTGATTAAATATATTTAATTATATTGAATTTTATATTCTATGAATGAATATTATATGAACATATTTGTAGCCATTAATTTTGAATAATTTCGGATATATTTTATTGCTGAACAATTCATACCATAAGCCATACCTGAGTAAATTTTATTTAAAGCTCAAGCGAGAAAAATAATACAGATATTTTTAGATAAAAATCAGACTGAAAAGCAAAATAAATCATACTCTCAGGATAAACTTGTATTGTTTTTGATAGTGATTTTTTGTAAATTGAATTTTAACTTTTACGATCACAAACGTTCGAACGCCTACGCCAGCGCTAAATTTTCCTTTTAAAAAAAAGGTATAAAATATAAACAAGAAATAAAAATGTAGAGAATATTTTAGAGATATGGAGTGAAAACGCTTATTCGACAAAAAAAACTGAAATAAAATCTCGATCAAAACTAAGCCTTTGATCGAATCCCATTTCGGTGGCAATCAATAAATATAGTCAATATTCATCCGAATAAGTGATGATAAAAAAAATTTTTTCGTTCAAATCAGATTAAATAGTATTTTATGGAGATTTAAAGTTTAGTGAGTTATTCAAATAATATTGTAATTCTAGATATTCACATAACGGTGTCAATTCTTAAGTAAAGAATTGCTATAAAAAACTTAATGATTTTTTAGCTTAAGAAAAGACTTATTTTATAAAACAATTAAAAACCATAATTTTAAATATTACAATTAATAATTATTATTATTTGCATATTAGTTGATCGTATTTATGTTGGATACAAAAAATGAAATTTGAAATTCAGGCTTAGATAATCTTCAAACATATATATACAAATCACAAACTTAGAACAACGTCGTGCTATTCCAAGAATTATTAATTAATTTGTTAATTCGCTGATAGCGATGTTTATACTAATTGAAAATCCTGATTACCCATATAAGGGTTATATTTTATGTACTGTTTATCTTATAAACTGATAATAGCATGCTATGTGTAATACAGCAAAAACAACATATGTATTCTTTCTCAAAAATTAAAACATTATCTGTTAAGAAAATTATTTTTAGATTGATATCTGTTTATGAGAATCAAATTAATTTCAATAATATTCATCGATTGCTAATAAATAATAAACGTTTTGCATTTACATAATTTTAATTATAATATTTAGTATAATATTTGGATTAAACAAATTTCTACTTTTCTCAAACGATTTTTTAAAATTAAAAAAATGTAAGGATTTTATTAAATTTTTAATCAATAATTTTTTTGTAATTTTAGATATAGCAGACTGAGATTATGTTTATAGTTAAAATTCACAATTATAACTATAATATTAAATCTTTTGGCATAACAACTGGAGTATAATTTGCTTAATTATCAGAAATAATTAGTCAAAACAAGCGACTTTATGGGAATAATAACTTTTGGCAAAATTTTTCGAACAATAATGTTTTTATTCCTTTTTTTCTGTTAATATATCTTATAATTGCCAAAAAATAAAATATAAAAATTTTAGTGAAATTTTACTATAGTTTGCATTTTTTGTTTGTTTATCATAATGTTCTGAAATAAAGCACTAAAATGAAAAGTATTTGTTATGTTTGAATACTTGAATGTATTTTTATAAATTTATTTTAATATAAAAGTTACATAAAGTTTATTTATTTATTTTAGTAATAATAAAAATAAAAGATTAATAAAAAATTGTTTGATCAAAGCAACTCTTATAAAATATGAAGGTTGTAGTTGTTTTAATTTTATTAGTTTGTGAAATTTTTAAAACAAAATTTATTGCGAAATTTCTCGCTATAAGGCTTTGTTTTTCAAAGAAAGAAATCGAGAATTGAAATTAAATATCAAGAAGTGATAATCACAAGTTTTATAAGATAGTTTTAAAACGCTTTTAAAGTTATTTAAACTGTTTTAAAGATTAATATTTTTGTTTTTAAGTCTACAATAATAATTCCGAATGTACAACAAAACTATCACTTAAAATGAAATTTAAGAAATAATAACATTATTCTGACGACTGAGCATATAATATATTTAAACATAAAAGACCTTTTGGCAGCACTTAAGGCTCGCACTTGAAACTCAAGCTTCGAGCAAATGCTTTAAACTTTTATTAAAATCTATTATTTCTTCTAAGAGGTGAGAATAAATTTTAAATAAAAAGATAGTTATATACATGAGTACACTTACAACGAAATATTATGGCGTTGTACAAGAAAATACATTTACGCAACAGATTTTCGAAATTATTTTCAATAAAATTTTTACACAAAGTTTAAAGCTTTTTATAGAATTTGTTGTAAATGTTAGTATAAACGCAAAATTATTTAAAATAAATGCAATTTTTAAGGGCGATTAAACATTATACAAAACAATTTGTTATGTAATTTTACATTTTAACCGAAATTACAATACAGTCTTATTTTGGACATAATTGTTTAGACGTAAAAATAGCATTTTAAGAATGGGTTTTTTATTTTTTAAAATATAAATAACCAAAAAATTTTACTTTTATAAATACAAATCTTTATTAGTAATTAACAATAGTTAATAAAATTTTTTAATTTAACAATAATATTGAATTTCATTGATATTTCATTTATATATTTTATTTTACATAATATATACATTCATTAATTATCGAAATATTTTATTTACTCACACTTTTACACAATTTTGTTTTTTTCTCGATAAAACTAAAAGCGACGGCAAGTTTTATTTGATGTTTTATATAAACATAGTTTTCAAAGCCAATTATAATTTTTATAGGCTGCAGATTAAATACAAATGTTATACTGCGAATCAGAATGATATAGATTTGTAACAATACAGTGAATTCTGTATGTAAATTAGGTAAACATTTTCACGTTATATGTTTCGCTTATATTCGGTGCTGTAAATGATGGAATGAAGTTAGTTATAGTCATACTCGACTTGGACCGCCTTTCGACAAAGACCGCAACGTATTTCTCGGACACAGCATTCGTTTGAAGGCAGTTCGGAAATCTGGACTGAATATCGTATCTGAAAATGAAATTTTCATATTGAAATTTTATTTATAATTAAAACGTAACGGGTGTGTGACAAATGTGACAAAAATAAAATTTTTATTAAATATTTATTTATTATAAAAAAAACTCAATGAAAAAATACTTACAAATAATTGGATTCACGCAGCTATTGATGTAACCGAGCCATAGAAATATACTATTGACAATAGTTGGAAGACGCTCTCGACACGCCTCGCAAAGTGGTAACAGTAGTGCCACCACAAAGAATGGCAGCCAACAGATAACGAATACACCTGCGATTTAAGTGATTAATTATGCTTTTAAAAGTTTTATATTTTAATTGAAATTCATCAAAAAAAATTTAATAAATTTAATTTTGTTTTCGCCTTTTTCTGCGAAATTAATTTTCATTATTAATAAAGTTTCTATTATAAAAATGCCATTTTATTAAATCTTTAGAATTGAAATTTATATTAATATTTGCTTAAATAATGCAAATAAGATTTATTTAAGTCTTTTTAAATAAGGTTTTTTCAATAAAAATTCAATTTATTATTGCAACACGAATGCAATAATAAATTGAAATATATCATAAAAACGAGATCTTATTCTAAAACAATTTACTATAAAAATGATTTATTCATAACAAAAAATTTAGCTTTCATGGGATTAAATTATAAAATATAAAATAAGTTTTAAAAAACATATTTATCTTTTATATATTAAACTACGAAAACAAAGGTCAATAATTTTTTTAATTTCATTAAAAAATAATTAATGAAAATTTTCTATCATTAGCTTAAAAAAATTATATAAAGCTATTCTGATTTTCTTAATCAAGATAATAATTATTATACGCGTATATACCAGAAAAGTTTTAATATAAATACGCCCAAACTTACTGAATAAATGGAATTTTTTAATTTTTCGTACAAATTAGTCTTAAATCGATATAAATATAATTTACTCCTTAAAAACAAAGTTTAATTTAATTAAGTCTCTAATTAACTTTAATTGAAAATCAAATAGACTGTGTCAGATAAATAAACATCAGAATGTTCTAAACATCAATAACTTCTTTAAAATAAATAAATATATTTCATTAAAATTATAATAACTTAATTAAAAGAAAATATAGAACTTTTTAATTAAATTAACGTAAAATAATATTTAATTATAAAATAAAAATTTGCTGTAAATTATAGTTTTATAAAACTGATTCTATTCGTAATTTTTTTTAAAAATATATTACTATAAAAATATTTTGAAATAGTTGTATACTTATCAATAAAATGTTATATCATTTAAAATTTAATTTTTAATTATAATTATTTTTATAATAAAAAACATAAATAGATTGAATCATAGATTTATAACATTTTCAGTGGATATCAAATATATTCGGAATTATTAAAAGATTATTGTAAATTTAGATAAATAATTAACATTTTATATTATTTTATTTAACTAAATTATTAATTTCTAAAAAATGGTTGTGAGAATCATATTTTCAATTAATTTAAATTACATTTTCAATAAAATATTAAGTAAAATAATTATAATTCATATTAAAATAAAATTATAAACTTTTGTAACTGTCTTTATAAAGTAAAATATAATTATTTTGATTTAATTCGACTTCTCGTGATATACTTTACTTAATAATTGTTACTTAAGAATATTAAAACTGCTCATAAGATTTTTATAACTTGGCATAACTATTCTTTCAACTAAATTTCTTTTATTTATTTCATAAACATAGATGTAAGCTATTTATAAAAGAGTTATAAAGCAGTTTTAGAAATATGGCGTCAACTTATTATGCTTACAAGAGCCTGAAATCTAATATGAGAATGTTTACCCAACGGATAAAAGAGTTTTTTTTAAATACAAAAGCTCATGAAAAATCAACAATAAGTTACTTATCGGGATTCGTATTATAAATTTCAAACACAAACAGAATATTTGACATCTCACTAAATTAGCTGAAACTTCTCAAATCATTACTGTAACGCTTTAAGAGTAAAATTGAAATTAATTAAAAATATGATAATGAGATCCTTAATTAAAAAATTAAAATTTTCGGCTTTTGTAAATTAATATAATTTGTTTGGTTATGAGATTAAGTTTGTTTTAATAAAAAGTATATCAAAATATAGTACATAATGTAAATTTATAAATATTTTTAATATAAAATGTTAATTAAATTTATTATTTAATTAAGAAATATGATCACCATATATACTTTTATCACATCAATCAAGAAATTACCCTAATTTCTCACATTCCCAGATAATCCGCACTCAAAATTGCTAACAAAAGATTTTTTAAAAAGTACAAAAGGGTTAATAATAATAATAATTTGGATAAATAAGTTTTGGTGCACAAGAAAAAATACAATTCAAATGAGTAAAATGAGTGCTAACTAATGAGCATTAATTAACTAAACTTAATACTATTGTGAATTTGATAGTTTTTAGTAATTTGAGCAATTATGCGCTATAATCGGCATAAGGTTTTCAATAAAACATTTATTTATAGACAATCCGCGTATTATTATTGAGAAATTAGGGTACATTGCGTTAAAATTAATAATCAAAATGATTTACCGGTAATGATTGCTAATGTTTTGGCAGCCTTTCTCTCCCTCTTCGCTTCGATCGTCTCTTTCTGGTGCATCTTTTTCTTCGGCAATATCTCGACTCTGGCGCTATCCTTATCGCTGAGAGTGAGGCCGTTATTGGTGGCGGCCTTATCGGGACTGCCGTGCGGCGAAGATGTGGACACTTCGCTCGAAAAATTGGTTATCATTTCGTTATTGGAAGGCACAGTTAAACTTTTGGTACTTCCGGTCGTGTTTCTCAGCGCTATCACCACCTGATTGCCCGGCTTTCGTCTGATCCGCTTTCGCGCCACCTTTTCGTTATCACACCGACAAACAATATAACATAAAAAATTAACACCAAAAAGAAATGATAACAAGTATAATATAGAGCGTAAACACATCGATCATCTGAGAGGACAGAAATGAAAAGGGGATCAAAATTATGGACACGAAAAAAAATACTAGTAAAACAGTTCGTTAGGGCAGATCATTAACAAGAGAGTTGCCGCCAATCGCGCACATCTTCGTTAATGGATTAGCGGAGTGACAACAAAAAAGACTAAAGAGTACACTCGACTGGACACGTGTATTGTGTGACAATAGCGCTAATGTTATCTCTGCGATGCCCTTCTTTGGTGTTTGAGTTCAATAAGTTAATGACGGAATCATATTCATTATCGTATTGATTAACTTATTTTGTTGGCTCGCATTAACTCATGTATGGTTAGCGTTAATCAAAGTCAGTGCCGAACTTTTAGAAATTATCAAAATCATTAAAAACGCATTACTTTCTCGTGAGAAACTTGTTGAGACATTATTAAATTGATATTAAATATAAGTCGTTTCCAACTAAATTATATTCAGATTATCTCAATGAGATAAAAATAATGAGGAAGAGATTTGTAGCTGTTCTGCCAATACTTGTATTATAATATTGAATATACAGGCATAGAGTATAATACGAAATAATTACGGCCGAAAAAGTTGATCAGATCTTAATAGAAAACTAAATGCCAACTTAATCTCGATTCTACCAATCAGTACGACTAAATCCAGCGTCTTTGCCAGTGATCTTGTTTTCATTAGCAAAAGTACTTTTCGCTTATTTCGTTTAAGTTAAGTGAATGACTATTTCCCACACAAAAAAGCTAAATCGTAGTAAACATAGTATTTAAATGGCAAAATACTTGCCGAGCGTTAGCCTCTCTCTCTCTCTCTCTCTCTCTCTCGCACTCCTTTCGACATCTAATAATTCATTAGCGAAAATGTTGGCGTACAAAAAAAATATAGCCGTTGTCAATAAATTACTTGGTATGGGATTAGATTGAAACGATAGAGTGATTTACTAACAAGTAATATAACGGACATCGCATTCGCATCGCATTCCGCGAATGCAATCCCTAAATGAAAACGACAAAACAGGCCCTTAAGCTGACGCACAACAAGTTCTCGTCATTCTTTTACTTTTTTCTCTTTCGTTGTTTTTTCACAAAAACGAAACAAATGAGGGTAACGTCGAGGGGAGGCGAAGGGAGGCGTACCTGAAAGATACGCCAGTAGAGGATGAGAATGAGCGCGAGCGGCACGTAAAACGTGGCGAACGTGGCGAACACCTGATAGGCCACGTCTTGGGAGATAAGGCATTTGCCGTCCACTTCGATGCGCTCGAAGAATTCGGGATCCTTCCAGCCCAACACCGGCGCCAGCGATACGATGCCCGCCACCGCCCATATGCCGAAGATCATGGCTCCGATGCGCTGTGCGTTGCGATTGTGAATGTACTCCAGATTAGTCACCGCCCAATAACGGTCCTGAGAGACAAACAATCGGCTCATCAGATAACGGTTAGGTATTGACGACCGCTTTCATTACCACAGCAATGGCCACCAAATGCAATATACTGGCCGTACAGCAGAGCACGTCCGCGATGGTCCACACATCGCACAGCTCTGGCCCGAGCGTCCACTGACCGGACACCTCGTACACTGTGCCCAACGGCATGACCATACAGGCTACCATCAGGTCGGCGATGGCCAGCGAGAACACGAGATAATTGCTGACCGACCGCAGGTTGCGTTCGATGAGAATGGCGGCGATGACGAACACGTTGCCGACCACTGTGCACAGCGTGAGCACACCGAGTACGGCGCCGGTGATGATCGTGAAGATGACGCCATGCGAGTCGTAGTAGTAGTAATCGGTTTGGCCGCCGGAGATGTTGGCCGAAACGGACGCGTTCGGCGCGCTCTCCATTGGCTTTGGCACGTGTTCGGGATTTTGTCTTCTAAGAGATACTACCTTCTGGTCGGACTCTAGCAGTGGTGTCACATTTCACACACACAGTCCTCTTTGGCACCTCTTCAGCGCTGAGACTCTCGATCGCAACTTTTCTACTCTCTTATTACTCGCCACTTCATTATTCATACTATTATATTAACGACTATTGATTTTGTTACCATACATATAGAGATAACGCAACTCCAAGTGTTGCCAAACGAAGTGCCGCCGAATCGCAGTCGGTTTTGTATCTGCAAAAATAATAGACACGTTTTATCAGATATTTTTAAGTGCGATTTGTTGTCTCTGATTGAGACGAATCGCAGCTAAATATGAGTTAAACAATTCGCTTAATAAGTGTTTTCTCGTTAACATATTCGATACAGACATCAAATAAAGATAGTTCAATGGAAAAATAAATATATTAATATATAGTAGTAAATAAATAGTAAAAGTATTTACTCTAAAAACTCGAATATAGTGTTAACACTTTTTGAAGAACGAATGGGTTCACTATATCAGAGTTAGACTCTAATATTGTAGATTTTTAAATCTCTGAATTGAATTGAATTTATTCATTATTTATACACGCTATTCATACAGCAATTATTTTACGTTTAGTTACATATAAAATAAATTTAACATAAATATTAAGTTTGTTAATTTTAGGATATCTAAAGAGATACAATAAATTTAAATACAGCAATAAAGTTAGTATATACAGTCATGAATGGTTTTTATGAACCATGGTTTTTATGAACTCATGGATTTTATGAACCATTTTATAAAAAC
>JAQIYA010001048.1:0-14929 GCA_034699355.1 Microtritia minima | reverse complement strand
TCTCTCTCTCTCTCTCTCTCTCCGCTGACTCTCTTCATTACAAGAAGCATGTGATGAGCGCATGAAATGATTATAAGTTCATTTTAATCACTCAATTGATTAGAGAAGAATTTGATTTTATTGGTGTTTTGTTTGATGAAAGCGCCAAATAGTATGAAACAGCTATAGCTATAGCCAGATATAGTGTATACAATTAGTTGGCGCTGTTATGCGATCGATAACAATTTTTACAGAGCAATATAACGTCTTTGTGCAGAAAGAGATGTGTTGTTGACTTTCGGCCAGATTCGGCTCACTCGCAAAGGTCAACACCAGATGCCTCCGTTGGAAATTCTGTACAATTCAACGTTTTGTGCATTTTCTCTAACGTTGAATACTCACGAAGGGATCGTATATTCATATAGAGATGTTATTCTTCGTGAGTTCTCAATTTATTGGCAAATATATAAGCAACATGTTATAAAACAATACTTGTTGAAGTATGCAATATATCTCTTCTTTCATGTCTACACTTCACCAGATTCGACATGTGGTGAAGTGTAGACTGACCTCTCATGACCTGACAAACAGATTTTGTTTAATAATTATCAATTATATATTGAAAGTGCAATATATTTGTCAAAACTTTTTATTGATAATAGGATTAAATCAATTCTATAATGAATGTTACAATAATGTTAGTAATTATTTTAAAACTTTTGTAATATTTATTTTGTTTAAAAAATAAAAATACAGTATCGCATAACTTTAGATTACTGGTTATTAATCCGATTAAAATGGTATGTATTGTGCAAATAGATTACAATAAAAAATTGCAATCAAAACCACGAGAGTTGACTCACTCTCACGACTGACTCGCAAAATAACTCGCAATCATTGTTCGGCCGATTATTTTCATAAAAATTACAAATTCATGTTATCATAACTTATCTGCAGTTTTGAGCCCAAAATGCGTTTACTTTATTCCTTACGTTAAACATAATTTCATAATCTATAGATATTCTCTCATACATTCTGTTATCGCAATTTTTAGTTTGACTTACTTTGTGTCACATATTGATATTGCTTTAGCATTGTTTGATCATCGGATTTCGTCATAGGCTTGATTTTTCTGCGAACTCGCAGTTTTAGTTTCAATGCTTAGTTTATAACTTATTTGCGAACAGCAAAAATGTAATGATTTTGCGTTACGAACATCTCAAAGATTAAAGTCTCAAATCGTTGCTGACATTAGAGGGACTGACGAAGAATAAAGTAAAAGAGAAGAGAAGTAAACATAAACAGTAGTTTATAATTCACGAGATTTGACTTTGCACTTCGATGGTATCGCAAATTGCAAATTTGCTTAACGCCTGCGAGTTATTAGCCTTATTAACGAATACGTTTTGCCAATATTGTCAACTTTCTCACCTATTTGTCGATTACAATAAACAATAATTATCTATATTAATATTATAAATAACTAATTATATTTGTATTCTAATTTTTTTATATTTAATACTATATATATTGTGATTCGTGTTTGTTTTTATTTAGTTTTACACATCAAGAAAACTAAAGGTATAATAACAATAAAGTTCAACAAAATATATGCGATAAACGATAATTTAAAAATAAATGTAAATAATAAATAAATTATTAATTATATAAACAAAGGTGTTATATATTTCAATATATTTCAAAAGATTGGAAACAAAAGATAGTAAAAGAAAATACATTTAATAGAATTTTTGAAATTAAAATTTTGTAAAATAACTTTACTCAAAATAAAATTTAAGCTTATTTAACACATAAGTTTATAGCTATAAATGTCTAAACGGCGCACACAATAGAATCAAATCTAAGAGGTTTCGATATTAATGTATTTTAAAAATAAAACAAAAGATAAAAGAAAAATATTAGATTAAACAAATAGAGCTTAATTTCCTAAGTATAAGTAAAAAATACACAAAACAAAACCCAATTTCTCGAATAACTAGCACAGGTCTGCAGATATACAGAAATTTTTTACTTTAAATAACAATTCATTAATTTCCAAGCTATGCATTATGGAAATATACCTCACACACGAGCCAAAGTGCAATATGGCAGTGGGAAACGTTTTTGATTGTAGATATGAAAAACTTTTATAGAGCAATCTTGATTCAATTTTTTTGAAGCATAAAAATTGCGTGCGAATCGTTAGCGGCAAATATAACAAGAATTTTTGCGAGATTAGATTAAATGCAAAAAATATACGCGTAATTCCCACAAAAAAAAGTAATATCAGATAATATATGAAATATAAAAATTGTGAGATTCAATAATTTGGCCGCGTTTTCGGTCGATTTAAAAATTAAATTTATGAGTCCAATTGGGTCGAAGAAAACGTGAATTTAAAATCATAAATAATAATAATTATATGGTTTTCATATTTTTATTGTATAGTTTTAAAATGGAATAAAATTGAATACAATACTGTTATGTTGAATAAGTGCAACATTTAGTAGAGATAATAAATTAATAATTTTAATATTAGATCAAAGTTTAAATAAAATTTGCTAAAAAATTTTAATAAGTTTTTAGATTTACATATTTTAAATTTAAAAAAGAAAATGATGGAAAAAATATATAAATTACATATAAATAAATCAGAAATAAAATCTGAAAATAAAATATATATTAAGATATAAATGATTTAAGTTGCACACAAAACATTAAAAATAATAATTACTTTACTTTATAAATAACTATTTACTTATAGAGTTGATATAAGTTTTCCTATAAAGCTAAAGCAGTCGCAAAGCATGTAAAACTATTAGTTTTCTTAAAAAATTCTGTGACAGAATATAAGAACTAAAATTAAATATCAAGCTATCAGTAGAAAAAATTATTAGTTAAAAATATTAAATAAATGAAATTGTAATGCTTTTGAAAATATGTAATTTCTTTATTGATGAAATGCTGGACAAATTTACAAATTAAAAATAATTAATTGTAACTTAAACTTAATTTTGTTTTAAAATCCACATTCCTATGTAAGTTAATTGATGAGCAAATTAATCATTGTAACTATACAAGCATTACATGCATCTTAACTCGAATTTTCAATCTTTACTAAGGAATACCCATTTTTCAACTAAGAATTAATTTTAATATTGATTGTAAATAAGAACATAAAAGTTGATTAATTTACATTCAAATTTGTTTTATATTATATATGATATTTTTTTACATTTAGAGTAATAAAGTCTTAAATTTGATGCGCATATCGTCCTGTATTTCAAATTCTTTATCGTCCATATATTTCAAATCCTGATGACTGGTTTGAGTTTGAGTTGGCTCTCCATCAGTAAACAATAATCTAACCAATAGACTCGAATTTATAATCTCGAATACAACTGAAATTATCGCGCGTACATCTCGTTTGTGTGGTTCACTACTCTAAACTTTAATACATATGAATAGCAAAGTGGTATTAAAGATTAGAAATGTCACACAAAAAAATTAATGCATTAATTTTGATGCAAGCATTATAATTATGGGATTTATTCATAACTCACAAGTAATTTGAGTATAGATTTAGTATTTCAAATGAAAAACTCTATCACAGCTCCACAATAGTTGGAGCGCTTAATTGGCGAGTGAGCACAACATTGCCAATGGTATCATCGTTTAGCTTCACTTCACTTCATCCCTCCATTACTCCCACCAAATATTGTCTCTTTTGTATGTTATGATATTTTTAACAGCGATGTGCTCTCAATTGTTCGAATACATAAGTAATTGTTTTGTAAAATCAATTTGTTAATAAAGTAATTTAGATTTTAGTTTTTAACTTAAACTAAAAAAAGTTAATTAAAATATTACAAACTTGTGTTAGTTATACTTTAAAACAACTTTAAGCATTAATTATAAGTACTTAAAGTAATTAAATAAACTTATATTTTAAATAAAATTAAAAATATAATTAATAAAACATAAATTATTTAACGCGAAAATCAAATGCCTTATTATAAATCTGTTTAAATGGTATTGAAACCAATAACGTCGAAACCAAAAGTGATGTTTTGTAAAATTTTGTTCGCCATTCGTTCAAATGGGATGCAATACATGATATTAACTTAAAATGAATAACATCTGCGCTTAATTCAATGGTGCGTTACATTGGCTTTTGTTGTAGCTTTTAGAGTATTAGCGAAGACCAAACGCAGAAGAATATTACGACACAAGCAAAACACTGTTATTAGCATTAAGCAAATAATGTGCTCAACTTTTTATTGTGCATCTAATTTGTAAAGGTTTTGAATCGAGACTTGCGGTGGAAAGACATCGAAACAGTTTTCGATATACACTTAAAAGCTTGAATTGCTGTCCAGTGGCGTAATTCTTGTCTAATTTAATAGCCAAATACCACTTTAAAAAAATGTTATTAAAGGCTACAAACAAATTGGCGCTGAAAACTAAATAAAAGTTACAGAATAATAGCAATAAAATCACACAATTCAATGTGAATGTAATGAACGTAAGGTACGCCACACTCGCATCCCATTTCAATAATGCGCGCGTATCTCTTCGACAACTGTTATTGTAATAGTTGCCAGTCATTTGTATTTCTGCGTATGTTAGGCGTAAGTGAAAGCCACCGAAACAGACAATTAGTCCGATGGGAAATAAAAAAATCCGCTGTAGAATATAATATTGCGAGAGAGCGAGAGAGAGAGAGAGAGAGAGAGACGCCTTAATTTAGTATCGGTGCAAAAGAGAGTACAAATCGAAAGCCTCACTAAAAATAGTCTTAAGTGTGGACAATGGGAACAATAAAGTGAACAATTTATGCAATAAAGTGAACAATTCATGCAATAAAGTGATAGAATTTTGGTGTGTATGTGTTGTTAGTGAAACATTTACGTCTGATTTTTTCCCTGCTTTACAAGTAAGGATTATAACTCAAACATTTTTTTCATTCGTTGTAAATTCTTAAAAATTTGTTTAGCTTTAAACAAAATTTTAAACATAACACTTTATAAGTTTCTCAACAATTAAGTGATAAATGGAGTTTTATTAAAATAAAAATATCAACATTTTTTGGTAAATTTTAATAACTTTAAATTAATTGAAATTAATTTTCTGCAGGAATAGGAAAAAGTTAAATAAGCTGTAAAACCACAGACTTCCTGAACGAATTGAGTCTGCATTCCAGCGAACGAAAGCCAAAGCCCTCACAAATAGAGAGAAAGTAAAATTTATTGCGAGAAATAAAAGCTAATAAATATCGCTCGACTTTGTTCATGATTTAATATCGAGTGAATTCGTCACCAAATGTACACATAGACACACACACATATTGCTGTACTAAAACTATGGCGTAATTTTGTGCCACCACTGAGATATTGATCACACTTCATGCTCGCGGTTCCGGGCATACAGTCGAAGCCCATTACGATAGACTTTTGATTTAGAAAATGTTGACTTTTTTGTTAAATGCGAAAATATCTTTAGCTATAATGAAAGACTTTTAATTAAAATCGAAGTTTCATATTTGTTACATTTTTATTTCAAATAAATAGTCAAAGTCGAAGTCAATCCGTAAGAGCGAGACTGAAATAAATTGAATTCTGTTCCCCAACCAAAGAATGAATAAAACCAAAGAGAAAGCAAACATTAGCCCATAAACACACAGCTAAACACAGCTAAACTATTAAAGAGATTGTTATCCGAAAAGTGTGTCCGAGTTTTCATAATGAGGTGTAATATCTGGTGTTTCTCTCTTTCTCTCGCTCTCCGACAATACATCTCTATCTTGAATGCGGGAATTACTAATATCGTGTACGAGCGCGTGCCTTAAATGTAATATTAACATAAGCGCACAATACATTCATATGTGTATGTATTGTATAATTTATACCATATTTGCTGAACTGATTTTCGGGGCGAGAAAAATCTCAGGCGTTAGCGTCAAAATTAGATTATGAAAGTTTAATATTAAAATCTAATTTGATTAATGACTTAATTATTGAATAATATTGCTGTTTGATATGTTTGAAAAAGAAACATATATAAAGTAAGCCTAGAACTGAATAGAGTTAACTAAAGTTAACACTTAAGCCCAGCGCTATAAAGAATGCTCGACGAAAGGAATAACGAATGGCTTTAATAAAAAAAGGAAATTTGTAGACGAGGTTATCAGACTCGCTGTTTGCGAGTTTGCAGACCTTATAGTTTGCAATCAGGAGATGAGCAGTTTTTTATAGCCAAAAATTTCATAAAATGAAATTTTCTCTACACAATAAGGCTAATAAAAATGATGTAAAGCTATTGTCATTTTTAAGTTCCTAATGTTTTACTGGCCAGCAATGAAAAATTGTTGACTCGAAATTTTGGCAGAGAGAGAGAGAGAGAGACGCAATGTTCTCGTTTTGGAGAAAAAGAGGTTTTAAGTTAGGAGAGGAAATTCAATTGAGCGGAAAAAATGGCATACAATTGAGTCTTACAAAACAGAAAGAGAGCCACTATAAGAGTGAAAAGAGAGAAATAGAAAGAATAAGAGAGAGAATAGAGGCAGTCGTTTTGGATCGCAAATAAACTATTTAGTACTTAGCGGTAAATGTTAAAGTTTACAGTCAAATCACAATTATTTATTGTTTGAAATTAATGATATTTTGGAAAAACTAGATCAACATTTGAAACTTTAACAGCACTTTTTGTTTCTATTTTATTTCAAAATTCTTTCAGTCATTTATATAAAACAAATTCCTTCAAAAATTTTCAAGAAATTGATTAAGACGTTAAAATACATATATGTTATAAATAATAAATAAAATGTGTATTTTGGCGGCAAAAATATAAATTTATTTTTAAGATAGACATCACTGTTAGCGCAATATCCAAACTGGTATGATATTGTTGATGATATGGTCGGACAACACATAAATTTCAGTTCTCCCCTCAACACACTCGGAGAACAAGAAAACAAAATAGCAGTAACAGTCGAAAACAATAATTTACTAACAAGTATTAATACTATAAGAAATTTTTCATATGTTATATCAAGTTTTGTTTTTTTTGTTCGTTCACAGTAGAGTTGGCCTCAACCACAATATTGACATAATGTGCCACTAACTCAACTCTGACCCTAATGGCTAATTGTATTGTTCTCTCGCTTCTCGCATATAATATGCGAAACATGCTATTCCTTGTTATTTCTGGCAGCAGTTCTGCTCTAATATTTTCCATCTCTTCTCTCTCTCTCTCTCTCTCTCTCTCTCTCTCTCTCTCTTTCAGTGCCGCTCTACAAATACGTGCCCGAAATTATTTATATTGATTTTGACAGTAAATTTTGGTCCAGCAGTCAATGCAGATATTAGTGGATATTTTACGATACCTTGTATTGGGTTTGACGTAAATATAAATTGGTTCGCGTGACTCGGAAATTAAACAATTTTAGCGCTGCCAATGCTTTTAGTAGACGAGAGTGAGTGCTATAAGAATGATACAATTGAGGGCTACAACACGTGAACACCACAATTGACTTTTATGAGCGCAGAGAGAGAGAGAGAGGCAGAGAAAGGTTTGATCATTGATTGAAAGCCTCGAAACTTACGGCTTTATATTTATGAGTAGTATTTGAAGAAATTTTTTGCTGACAAAAAAGTTTTTGTTTTAATAATGCTCTGATAGTTGGACGACAAGTCACGTATGAGTACGAACTTAAACAATATTTCGCGTGAGTGACTGCACTGCTATCTAAACACTCCAAACATGACCACACTCTCTCTTTTAGTTGCCACACATTTTAACTGTTCTCAACTCATTATTTTACTCAATATAATGATGCAAATTAAAAGAAACTTTTTTTTGTTGCTAACACTCAATTAAAACAATTTATTTTTGGAGTGAAATTTTAAAATCGCTATATTCGAGTTCAATCAAACTGAACATTAAAAGTTGTAATAATTAAGATTTTCAATCTTTTAAAATTCGATACTAAAATCATTTTAAAATATGTTTTTTCTACATGACAACAAAGCATACTGTTGTGCAGAATGAGTGATACGAATTGGTTAACGCGAGGCTCATCGCGTCGCGCATACAGTTATTGTGAATTAAAAACTTTTAAAAAAAGTATCCCAAACGGAAAATCGTATGGTATGAAAAGGCTGGGACGGCACGCAGCGACACATCAATGGCGAACCATTATTTGCATTTCTTTCGACACGGGCGTGAATTCACGGGGATCTCTGTGTCCCATGTCATCGACTACATTGAGAGCGATGAAATACGAGTTGCCCTCGCATTCACACCAAATTATGGAGAGTTATGGAGAGAGGGAAACACCAGATAAAGCGCATTGTGAGCGACACACTATGCAGTTCTTCGCCAGTCTTCGCCAGTGGGGACACTCATTCTCCTCACCAAACTTGACTCTCCATTTCGCCAAAAATTGCGACATCAGAAGAAAAAAACATTTTTGACTCCTGATATTTAACGAGTAGTTTTTATTGTGCCCGTCTTTGTTGTCGTGCACGTCGGTATTCAAAGTGATTTCAATTTCGCCGATTTTCAGTTTTACAAACTTTTTAACTTTTTAAAAATACAATTTTTTTGCAAAAGATATTTATTAAATGCCGATAATGCACAACAATGTTTGGCTAAACAAAATGTTTGGAAATAAGTATAACATTAGAGTGGTTTTTGTTACAAAAAAAAGAAATACATTAAATGCACAGTGAGTACAGAATTGTATTGAACAGCACTTGTCAGCTGAATTGAATTCGCGTGAATCTACAACTGGCGAAGTGCTTAAATGCTATCATATATCGTATTTATATATACGTTTGACTTATATATTTCAAGTCGAATAACAATACAATAGTCGATATCAAAAGTAATGACTTGTGATTTTACCAAAAAAAAGCACAGGACATCAATGCTTAAGCAAAGTCCGGAATCACCCAACATTTGGCTCGCCATCCAAAATGAAAACATACAAAACAATGCATACACACAGAGAGCGAGAGAAAGAAAGAGAGAGAGAGCTCGACTCAAAGCTTTTGCATGACAATAACAACTGTAATCATTATTCATTTCGCAGACATTTTAATATCGAAAAAGGAACTGCGAGGCCATCAAATGAATGGCGAGAGAGAGAGAGAGAGAGCGACGCGCAGTCGAAACGCGAAGCGACAAAGATTTTTTCATTTCATTTAACAATGGGTGCAAAAGTGGCACTTGATATTGGAGTTGATATTCAGATGGTGGTCAAACATTAAATGTGCGCCCAATAGGAGAGGGCTTATCGTCTGACAGAAGGGAGCGAATTAAGCCGATGGCGCACACACTCGGAGGAGTGGGTAACGCCTGGCTCTTCGAGTTCGGCAAATATGAATAACGCTCTTCTGTGCTGCAAAAACTTGTTACTGCGCTTAAGAATCAAAAAGCAAATTTTATTATAGCACGTAAAATTTATTGACAACAATAATGTGCGATACAATGTTATTATATTGTAACTAATATATACTGTATATAAAAAAAGTTATTTGATTGGGATAGGCTTTGATTTCAGAGAATAAGACTCGACTTTTAGCCGCATTCAGAAGTGAATCCCCGCTGTATTTACGATTTTACGCGAGTGTCTCACCGAAAATGTATTCACTTTTAAATCAATTGAAAATCTATAAGAGTTGATTTGGCAACTGATAAATGTGTGATTCAATTCCCGCTCTCGAGCGCTAAACACCCAGTATTTCTCGGACACATCAATATTGCGCGCTATAAATGAACTGCTGATCATTTACAGCCAAAGCTAAGTGAGATTAATGATGGTTAGCGGCGTTGAAGCATATTTTCGGCGATTTAGGTTGCGTTACGCAGAATTGCGCGACTCTGTCTCGCATTGTCATCGCCACCATCAGCACCGCCACCGTCAGCACGGCTGCCATCAACGCCGCTCTCATACCTCCCCTCAGCCCCCCATCAAGACTCCCATATAGTTAACGCATTCCTAGCGCCTGATAATTCATATAAATATATATATCTCTCTCTTCTCATGCCTAAAACATTTTCATTTGATATGATATTGTTTGGCGCACACATTCGACTATTATTTTCCCCCTTTTTTCCATTTGTTTGAGCGTTTTGTGTGACAAAAATTACACCCAAACTCGTGGTAATAGTTACAAATTAAATGTTTACCTATTATTTTAAGCAACTATTATTATTAAAACTTAACGAAAGTGATGGCCATTCATAACAAAATACCCAGAAATTGATTTTAATAAAAAAATGTCGAAATTAAAATGTAAAAACTTGTAAACATTTTGGGCAAAGAGTGTTTGTAAACGGCACTGAATGTCGACTGTACTGAATATGGCCTGAAAAGAAGAAAAACACTTTTAAACAATATGTTTGATAAAAAGTTTATATCAAGCTTATGATTAATATACTTAGTTCGCACCCCTTTTTTCAATAGAAGCGCGCGAATGTGCTGATGTGGAAGTGCGATATGAAATTCATGGCGTTTAAAATTAATATTAACTGTGTTTCGGTTAATGTTTTGGTTTCGCAAAACCACCACAGCTTTATTCTAGGCGAGCATTTTTTTCCCGTTTCGCTATTATTATTGCAAACACTGTAAATGCCCTGTCATTTCGCAAACATATTATTCAGAAAAATTCTTTATGCAAATATTATAAAAATAGTGAAAACAAAGTTATGAAAAATGTGTCTCTATGTTAGATAAATATTATAACAAGAGAGCAGAGTTCATGTAACTCCAAATTAAATAGTTGTAAAACTTATAAATTGATTATAGATTTAATCAAATTGACTTTTTTTTGACTATTAATTACTGATCAGAATAGTTAAGTAATTTTTGAACAAAAAAATATTCAATATAATTGACGATTTGTCAATCAAGCAGATCAGCAAAATGAATAAATCTCAAGCCGAGCACTCCTAACTATATATCTCTACTTTCGATGAATCTTACTATACTTTTTTTTGCTCGTTTGATAGATATGGCCGTAAATAAAGTGTGGTCGATGTGAGTGTGTTGTGAGGAAGAAAAGTCGTGTTCGCAAATAATGAAACGATCATTTACTCGATGCCCAAACAGGGCTAACGATATGTTGTAATTCTATTTGTGACCAAAAATACTATTAAGATGGTGTGCGATATGAGATGAATGAAAGGGAGGATAATGTCTTTTTCCGGCGCTTAAGTAAATGTCCACCAGTGAGAAGAAAAAATATCATCACACAAGTCGCTGACGCTGTTGTTCACTGATTTCATACGAGTTGAGGCGCAAATACGAAACGTATTTACACGTTTAACCCTCGAATCAAACGGCGGACGAGATGTTAGCGTTTTTTTTCATTAACCGGTCTAAAAAAATGTGTCTATAAATGATATTATTCAACAGAAAATTGTTAATAAATTTGATGCCTTTATAAGTTAAAAATGTTTAATAAAATTATTAATTGATATATTAGTAATTTTGAATTAAAATAATATATTTATATAAGTTTCCACACATGTCTATTGAAAATAAGCGCAATTGAATTGATTTTAAAAATACTGAATATTCTCAAAAAAGAATTATTTATAATGAGATATTATAGATTTAATATTCAATACTTAAGGATTGTGATAAACCGGTTATTATATTTACCAGAATAGTCAAGAATATTTCATTAAAGAATTTCGCGAGAGAGAGAGAGAGAGAGAGAGAGAGAGTCTGCGAAAATATATTGAGGTTTTTGGCGGCGGATTTCTGATCGAGATTATGATTATATTGCAATATTTGGTGTAAAGGGAAATCAACTTGTCGTTAGATAATGAATCGTTTATGACTGATGTGGTGTTTCGCTTGTGTGTGTGGATAACGAGTTTGGCTAACATTAAATGGATATACAGAATGAAGAGAGTATATGGAGAATCAATTCTCGGTGTTCGCGCTTTTATCATCTGATCGTGATATTCGTGAAAAGCGTCAACAGAGGCATTAAAAGGTTATTACTATTGTTGCGACTTAATGGCAACAAATCTTGCGTACGCTTTCAATATAAGTATCGCAATCTTATTATTAAATCTAACTTTCACTTCGCTTTTATTTCACTTTCAAACTAACTTATTATTAATATTAATGAAATGATAGTATACAGTATTTCATTTGAAGTTTTATTCCCTCATTTCTCTCTTTTAATAAATTTTTTGTTTTGTTTTTTTCTCGCAACAAATAAATTACAAACAAGTTATTGACTCGAACCTGAATTACGGTTTACTAGACATACAATTTATCTGCTTTTCTACTATAAAAAAGTGTTAAATACTGTCCCGTACTGTAGTGTAATTGATAAATCTGCTCGACTATCATCGCGTATCACTGCTGATAATAATGATTAGCTTCGTATCATTTAAGTATACACACTAAATATTGTAAAGTATATTTTTCGCAATAAATTAAATAAATATCTGAATGCGTGCAAAATACTGTAAATTTTTTCAAAACTATTAAATAAGTATCTAAATATCTAAATTAAATAAATTAAAAAACAGTTTAGGAGTGATGTGGTCCTTCTGATGAGGACAACAGATGATTTAGAAAAATCTAGCCCTTATTTACTTCGTGTGTTGTCTTGAAGTAAACATCCGCAGTGATAAGCTAGAAGTGCTCTTTTCTTCTTGTTTACTATTAATGAATGATAATTATTATTAATGGGTAATAGTTTATGAAAAGCTACAGACTATTCGAAACTTTTCGCCGCTTATATACTGTTTCACTACTTGTTAGGTCTGAAACGTCTAATGATTTAAAGCACTCGGAAGTCAAGAGACTATTACGTACTGATTATAATTAATATTTAATTATGTATCGATTATTTACTTTTGAGGATTAATAATTTTTATTTAGAATATCAAAGATAAAAAAAATATTTATAAGTTAAAATCTAAATTTGTTTATGTTGTTTTGAATATAAAATTAAATAATGTTTGTTTATAAACTATTTTATTTATATATTTATATTCAGTAAATAAGAAAATTAATGTTTGTGTACATTCTATTAATCAAATTAAAATTCAAGCAGATTTAAAATACTATGTAATTTTTGAAAAATTGACAAAATAAATAACAATAGGAGATAAATGAATGTAATAAATAATTAATTTTTAATTTACACGGCATGAGTTTAGACGAGACCGAGAGATAATTAAACAGTTTAATTATTTGCTAAACTTATGAAATATTTAAACTCAATTTGAGAATAAACTCAAAATTTGTTGCATAGTTTTTATACAGTTTTGTAAAGTTAACTAACATAAGATATAACAGTCAATGCAGAGCAATCTCGCGGCAACAGTCGAACTAAACAAATATAACTTGAAATATAAGTGATTTATTAAATATAACTTTTACGAATATTTTATATTTACGCCATTCTGTCAATTATTAATTTTTATATACTTATATTATTTGAGTTTATTGACAGTAGTTTTTTTTGGTAATTTTAAAATTAATTGTAAATAATTAATTATAAGGCCAGTTTCCAGGCGGCAAAACTCCATTTCCTTATCAGTTGCGAACGCAACTGATCTGTTGTGAATTTTTTTGGTTCGAATTGAATTGATTTGGTTTGAAAATGTTTATTATGTTTATTATTTGAAATTATTTTGCGAAAAATATGAAAATTATTATTAAAATGAACACCAGATTTGTTATGCAAAAAATAAGAATTTATTATCAATTTATTAAAATACAACTAATTAACTGACGCTTTATAAATCATAATTAATAATAATTGATTTCTACTTTTATATCAATTTGTGATTAATTTCAAGAGAAAATAAATGTAATTTTAAAAAATATATAGACTTCTGAGAGTCAATCAAAAATGCGAAAAACCATTTTATAGCAAATCGTCAAAAGTGGTGGCCGTATAGCCGACATCGGCTTTGTTGAGGTCGACATAAGTGATGTAAAGCCGATCGCCGGGTATTCCCAGACTCTTCTCGATGAAAGGAAAGAGCGCTTTCGAGTGTCTCTTATTGGCGTCGCGTCCCAACTGTCCGATACTACTCAACGTTGCGGTTCCGCACGGCTTCGACGCGTCGCCGCCTTTCAGGTCAATCAAGGCTTTATTATCTTAACTTATTTCGTTTTGTATGCTATATATAATTGATTAATGACTGTTTTACCCCAATTCATGTTCTGGTCTGCGATAACGTTGACCACGACGTACGACTTGGGTTTGCCCAACGTTTTCGCCACCAAATCCACTAAATTGCTCGCAAAGTCGGCCGCAATTTTGCCAGACTTGACGTTAGTGTGAAGCGTGAAAATCGGCATAATTATGCAATTTTTAATTGTGTTTTTAGTAATAATTATTAATTATTAATAGCTATTAATAACTATTTGATATTGGCCTTCAAATATAGTCGAGATAAACAAAACATATAAGCGATACGATACGCATGCGCTCAAGCGCTACACTTACTGCTAAAGAGTTGACCAAAAGCTTATTTCATTTAACCTTTAATAGTGTTGACCTTTTAAATTGTAATTTTATTTTATATTAATATCATTAATATTACCAAATCAAACCAAACCAAATCATAATTAAACAAAATGTTAACAGCATTTAAGTTTTAGAAATAATAATTTTATTATTAATGAATAAAAATTAATAATATCACAATTCAATAGCAATAATAACTAAATAAAACCTAATTTCTAATCAAATATGACTACAATACACCAATTATAATATTATCTATTAACATACAACTATAGTTTCGATTTTTAGAGTTAGAATTAATTAACAATCAAATCATGTAATTATAGTACATAATCAATCATAACTTTTAACTCTTATTTTCTTGAATAAAAATCTGTATAGTTTTAAATACTGAATAACTTAATAAACTTATTAAACTTAATAAAGTTTGAAAT
>JAQIYA010001047.1:0-14937 GCA_034699355.1 Microtritia minima | reverse complement strand
GACTCACGTATGAGACAATTAATTCCTCCCATTCATCACTCTGTCGACCAATTAATTACTCTCATCGATGCCGACACTCATGCATATAATAATTATGTTTCGGCTTTAAAGCTTAAAAAGAGTACTCCGGAAGAGTTGAAAGCGTGTGTATTAATGTTTTATCATGTTTTGAATTAATAATTTTATTAATTTTGCAATTGAATAGTCGAGAAGAAGCGATTGAAATTGCAATTAAAGACGCGATTTTAGTGCCGTTGAATTTGGCGCGCATTTTGTCTAATTTGTGGAATAATGTGATTGAATTGTCTCATATTATACATTATCCAACGAAAAGCGATTTAGAGGTTAGGTTTTGTTAAAATACTTATTTTTATTTAAAACGTACTAATAATTTATATTTGAATAAAGGTTGGCGTTAACTGTATTAAAGCAGGAGTTTTTGGAGCATATTATAATGTGATGACAAACATTAAAGACACTAAAGACGAACAATTTAAACAACAAGTAATTTTAATTATTTAGATAATCAAACTCTAGTCATATTTTGTGTGTTAAAAACCTGTATTTTAGAATTTATGAAACTTTTAATACTGTATAATGATTTTTTATTTGATCTTTTAAAAAACAATAGGGTCTTATGTGATTGAACAGATTATTTTCGATTAAAACCGTAATTAAAATGGGCTTAACTTTAGGTTTCGGTTCATACTAAATATATAATAATTTATTTAATGCGGTGAAGTTTAAGACTGATTTTACGCATACAGATTAAGTCATAGTTGGGTTGAGTTGATTTCGGCCTATAAATACGATTTTAAAATTAATTTTAATATAAGATTGTAGAAAACAGTTACATAAGAATACTTATTTTGATACCTCATTAAACAAATTAAAATAAGCTAATTATTGCTATATTGCAAACTAAATGTATTATTGTATCAGTTTTAATATTTGTTAAAATAATATTAGAATTATTTATTTAGTTTACTTATGTATAAAATATTTATTTAATTATGAATTATAATTTCTTAAATGCTTTCAGGCTATTACTGAGATTGAAGGTTATAAAGAGCTCGCGGAGAAATCCTGCGAAGAAGTCCTTAAAATACTCAACAATAGAAAAAATTAAATTAACTGACGATTAAAGAGACTTGTGATGCCTGTAATTGGTTACTTAATTTTGTAGAAATACTTTCGCAACAAATAAAGAAAACATTTATCAACTTTATGTTAAATCTTTATAACAAAATATAATAATTAAATATTTTTTAAATCCATTTTATTATTTAAAGTTTACTTTGCTTTTGCGTTCTTAAAAAGTTAAAATGTTCTATTAAAAAATGTAATTTAATAAATCTATTTAATCTACATATTAGTACGATTGTTATGATTGTTAATAAGCAGAGAAGGTTTCCTTAAATTTATTTCTCAAAGATTTAATAATTGTTGTTTGTCAGGAAAATTGTGAACATATGTGTAGAGTTTATAAAATTGAAATCAAATTTAAAGCGTCTTAAGTGCTAACATTCTGATTCTGAAAATAATAGCGAAGACGAACACGAAGAGTAGTGTTCGCCATATAATCTACTCATCAGTTGTGACATAATTGAAGCATTGAGTGTTAAATAAGACAAACAATTTGACAGGTTTTAATAATTTTTAATAAAATTTTATACATTGACCGCACATATAGACATGTATAGTGAGCACAGCACAACTTTTAGTAAAATTAACTTTTTTAGATAGCCTGTGGGCTATACTATTTTAATATTTATATCTACACAAAAGAATTTTAACAAACTATTATTTACTGTGTAATGAGTCAATACATGTATTATGTATTCGGTAAAAATAAATATAGTAATTGTAACTTATTTGGCGATTTAGTATAATAAATGTTTAGTTAATGAAAAAATGTTATATTATTGAAATTAAGATTTTCGAGATTTGCATAACAAATTTTTAATGCATTATAAACTTTGCTTAAAAGTGAAAACTTTTTACTGAGATTTCAAAAAACCAAACCCTTTTATTTTGGTGTTGAGTAATACTAATACTAATAATGTGTAATAGAGTGCAACTGAAAGTGAGTCAAATTAGGAAACAAAAAGAGGGCAAATCTTATCTCATTGTTCACTGTTTGTCTACTGATTAGCAGAGTTTACAAGTGAGACACAAGTGAGACGCGAGTGACGACTGGTCTGCAACTCATATCACACTCATCTCACGCTCTGTCATGTCTTTCACTGACTTGTATCGCGACAATTGTCTCAATCATTTCAAGCAAATTAATTGCGATTCGTCTCAATTGATGGAGAAAATGTCGGCATTGGATCTGAACAGGAATGGCGAGGCGGACAGCGAGTGGCGTGCGATGGCGGTGACGGCCGTCGGCCACCCGTTCACCGAACACGCGCTCAACACTTTCGTGCAATGCGTCGAACACGAGGCGATCGCCGAGCGAGATGTGTATTGGGAGGGATTGCAGACCATGGACGACAAGAGGAGAAGGTATGACACGCTTATGACATGTCTTATGCTAATGAGTTGACTTGTGGTCAGCGCTCACTATCAGCTGACTCTGGCGGCGAAGCGAGCGCTGGTGTGTCCGTACTGTCGCGTGCATCACATGAGCGCACTCAACGGCTACCTCTCGTGTGAGTGCGCTTTTCATGTCCGCACTCACCTCTCCGTTCAGCAAATTGTCGACCGATTGCTCTCACTCTTAGAGATTCATCAGAACGGCTGCGAAGACCTCTTCCCCTGCTTTACCGTATTTAAGGCCAATTTGATTGTTTGCTGCAATTCATGCGCTTTTAACCAAATTGTTGTTTAATTACTTATCTTTCGCTTATTTTTTTTGTTGCATTATTTTTGTAAACTTACACACATTTTTGTATTAATTTTGTTTGAAAACTTAAATGTTATTAATTGAAATTAGCGCATCGCTAATGTGAATATTGTAAACTAAATATGGACTTAATATGCTTTGTTGACCACTTGTATATTATGAATGTTTCATTTGTATTTATAAACCACTTGTAATTAACGAATATATTGATTAATAAACTTTTTCTAGCATTACGAGAGTTTTGAAATGAGTTTGTGTTGACTACAAGTGATTATTAAATAACTTAATAGATTCGATTCATTTATCACGCTTTATCATGAATTATATTTGTTTTCACTTTGATAAATACACAGTAATGGCAATATTTATTTTATCGTTTATCAAAAGTTATTTTCAAATAGAGATGCAAAAAGTGAGATATACTGTAATTGTGTGAACACAGTCAATGTATCCTATATTTGCACTTAAGTAGTCTGTTATAAACTTGTGTGTATCGGTTCTCACTCTTACATCTAATATTTTCTTGTGCGATAAATATGCACTCGGATATGGATTTTATGAACCAAATTCTTTAAACCAATTTGGTTTCTTAAAATCCATTGTTGACTGTAATTCAATATTTATATAAAATTTATGAATAGTTATATAAATATTTCTCAGTTATTTATGAAAAATTTTGTAAACTTAAGACAAATAACTGATGATTTGATGAAAAATTGTTGGATTATAATACTAATATTAGTGTTACAATCAATGAAAGTGATTTTATAACACCATTCGACATATATTTCACTGTTTAAATTGATTCTTTATAAATTTTAATGCAAAATTTTGTTTAATAAATAAATAGTCTGATCATTGGAGTAATAGTTTTATATCTTAAAATTAATTAACGTTAATTTAGTGGTAAACGGTTTTTGATTCTTCAACTTTAAATTAAACGAAATTGAATGTAAGGTTATATTTATAAATATGCAATCATAAAAATTGGATAACAACTTATATTAACCTTCCGGTAATTTTTTAATTTAAATAAGTAAAGCAAAAAATAATGTCATAACAGCTTCAGATTAAATGTTTATTTGAATTTGTTTAATTGAGTGAGAAATACCGCAGGAATTTTTGTGTACGTTTAAATTAATTTTACATTAAAGAGTCCATATTTTCCTGCATAACTTCTTATATAAATTGTTTAATTCCTATAGTTTATTGTTTTATTAGTTTTTGTTTACAAATTTTTCTTTAAATGTTTTTTGCAAATTATATTATGACATGACGAAAATGTTATAATAAAAATAACATGCATTTAATATGCGTACATGTATTCGCATTTTTTTAAAAATCTATAGATTATAGAAAGTTAATTCTAAAGAATATTTATATCAAAATTAAAGTTTTCCAAATTACATGAATAACACTCATTTTTCTTATTGTCTTGTCAATTATAAATATATTTAGAGAAGTTGTTGTTTTAAAATATTAAGGATTAAAAATATCTTATATAATAAAATCAATATTGTCTAAGTATAGGACAAGTCAAGGTTACAAATTTTTAAAATATAAATTCTTTTGCTAAATATTGACGTCAGATCAATATAAATTTGATGAGAACTTTATCTTTTTTCTCTTTCTCACATTAATTAGCCATTATTTCAACATTAAAAGCCAAATTAATTAATATATTTTTAGGCGGAATTTTCTTTCATTTTTAATTAAAAATATTTTGATAATAATAATAGATTAAATTAATTAATTTGAAAATAAAGCATAATTTAATGATAAATATAATCAGAGTGATTAAAATAAAAATTAATTTCACTCATCAAATGCAAATTTCAATATTTTTACTAAAATTACTTTAGCATAGAATAAATAATGACAAGAGTATAATATAAATAATTTTCCAATTATGTTTAATTAATGATAAAATATGCTATCTTTAAGTAAGTAAAGTAAATTGTTTAAATTTAGATAGATGTAAAAATATTAAACATATATTATTTTTAATACCTTATTATTAAAGTTTTCACATGTTTTAAATGTTGTCATATTGCAAACAAACACAAGTTTACAAACTTTAAATGTAAAAATCTTTTGAATAAATACCATGAAAAAATTAAATAAAATGTTTTTTGATCACTTCCTTCAATTAATTACCTTTTCGTCATAACTTAGATTAAAAATGAATTCCTATTGCTTATTAAATTTATACCCTTATAAATTTATATAAATTAATATAATAATGATAACAATTATTACATTGAATTATTTGAAAGTATTTATAATTCATAACTTTTCAAAATCAAATAATAAGAATTTTTTAAAGAATTTCCATTTACTTTGATAAAAATATTTAGCTTAGAAAATTCTTTTAAATGTATTTTGTTGTAATATTATTTACATTGAGTAATAACTTCAAGACTATACTTTAAACATCGTGAAGGGATTACCCAATGGTTATAATGCATAACAAAATATTAAAAGAACAATAAGAACTTTTCATTTTTATAAACAAATTATTACGTTGAAAAGTAATTACATGTATGTAAAATTAGTTTTATAAGTAATATAATATTATATATAAAATGAATATTAAATGATTTAATCAAAATTTTTATTTATTATTAATTAATAGATAATTTTTAGACTATTTTAAAACAATAATTTTATTCTACATTCTGTATTATTGTATTAAGTGTTTGAGTGAGCAAAAAACTAAGAGAATGTATGATAACAGCAATCAACAGAACAACTATTATTTTGCATGTATTTTTAACGTCGATCTATATGTTTGAAATAATAGTTTTAACTTAATTTCTTGTGAAGATCACACTCATTCAAAAGATTGTGAATTGAAAGCCGTGACGTTTCCACCGAATCCCTCAAATAACGCTTATTACGCAACACAGAGAACCGGTTTTATTAGTTTGTCTAAACTTAGTTTTACTTATTGAATCGTTATAATCGTTATAAAGTATGGGTGTTTTTACTTCAATACTAACTTACAATTATTTTGTTTTATTTCTTTCATGTGAATTCAATGTTTAATAAAATTGAATGCCAGACTCTCTGCGAGTTAACGCATATTGATGTCAATCGGAAAATAAATATTGAGCGCCTTATTGTCGGCACTATTACTTTCCATTATCAGGATTTGTTGGTCGAGTGATGTCTTATTGTGGTAAATATCAAGAAGACTATGATTACGATGCAGAGGACGGTCGTCTCGAGTCGTTGGACGCGTTACGGTTGGCTCTCTCGACGGCTCCCTTCTTCACCAATATTAACCATTTGCATAAAACTAGCAATTTGTGTCAATTAAATGAAGACAATAACGATAACTCGATTCCTAAGTGTGCTATTCATGTAAATAATGTTAGTTTTGAGTACAAACCTCAGCAAACAGTTCTCAATCGGATTACTATTGCCGTTCCGAAGGGAAAAATATATGCGCTTTTGGGTAATATTTGTTTTTCATATTTGTTAATGTAATGACTTAGAAATATATCGATTTCTCCAATTATTAGGTCATTCAAAAAATATGCGCTCTATATTTTTTGAATAACTTTTGATCACTTTTATAGATTATGATACTTTGTATCAAAAGCGTGTAAACTGTTTATGTCACAGACTAAACCGTATGATATAAAAAGATTTGAAATTATTAAAATTAGAAAGAAAATCAAAAGCTCTCAATTGTTTGCAAACTTAGTTAGTAAACGTAATTTTTCAATCTTAATATTAATTTAATTATATTACAGTTGTATAAAGTTTTATTTATCAATCTCGTCTTAGTTTATTAACTAAAAAATAAAATAATATAATTGATATCAAAATTTAAAGTACAATAAGCAGCATTCAAATTCATTTTCGTCAAAATCAACTAATAACTATTTCAAAATTATTCAAACAATGCACGTCAGATAAATTAATAACTTAACAATTTTAAATAAAAGCTAATTTTTAAATAAAATTCCAAAAATTAAAATATTTATTTTATAACTATATTTTCAAAATGTAAGTAAAATTAGACGTATTACACAAAAATTTGCACTAATTATAGAATGATAGAATGAACTCGCGCTTAATATTATATTTATATTGTTGGAATTTTTAAATTCTTTGATTAAACTATTTTATAATTATGCACAACAAATAAATTTATACTTATTACATATAATAATGGATCAATTAAATGTCAATGTCAGACTCTCTCTCTCTCTTCTCTCTCTCCCTCTCTCTCTCTTCTCAACTCTCAATCTTTCTCTCTTACTTTCCACACTCACCTTTCGCTCTCTCCTTAGTTTTGTCGCTCTGTTTTATCTGATTTGCTTCCATTCAAAACTTTTAAAACTTGTGGTGCAAAACTAAAATTAGATACTGTATTGTGACGAATGATGTCTCTGGTATGCACTGCTATGATCGATCCACTGCTGTCTCTTTTAAAAACTTCTTATTCTAATAGATAGTTGTTATATTAAGCTACATTGCTATTGTGATAAATTATCTATTATTGTTTGATCAATATTAAGATTTAAATATTAGTTTTATTCAAACTTGTAATTTTTAGCTTATTTTGATTGAAAAAACTAGTTTAAGGATTTGATATGTTTGTCCGTCTGTTTCCTCTTTCACACAATAAAAATGTATGTTTGAATAATAAAAGAATGTACGCAAATAACAGTTAACACTGTGTTTGAATCAATACTGTAAATTGAACTGAGTTTTATTGACATAAATGTTAGTTAAAATCCAGGAAATGCATGGCTTGCATAACCTTGTGTATGAGGTTTGTAAAAATTGATAAATTATAATATAAATAACTAATAAACTAAGCTTTAATATAGATATTTAACACATTTTAAAAGGAAAAAATTTGAAAGGAAACATTTTTAAATTATATTTTTTTAAAAATTTGTAATATATTTATATTAATTCAATCTACTATTAGAATAAATGATATTTTAAACAAATATATCGAATCCATTTGATTATGCAGTGATTATCTTAACTGGTTTTTAAGAAATAAAATATTTTATAAATTTAATTCATTGTTAGGTCTCCTTATGATCTGCAATCGTTTTGAAAAGTACTAATTTATTTCATGTTTTGTACAGTTATGTTCGAACAATTAAAGATTGTGACCGGTTTTAGATAATTAAAGGGCCGGATATTTATTAAAACACATTTAATTAATCCTCTAAATATGTAAAATATGATAGAATTGTTTGGTACAGAAATTAACAAATCATTAAATATTAATAAACAGAGTTTATTTTGTGTTCAAAAGTGTTTTTAAGCGCCTTCTTTCTACCGGCAAACGCACGATAATTTGCTTATACATCATAAAACGAATCGATTCAATGATTTCATGAATAAACATAAATTAAAAGGTTATTAAAGATTTTGGTCTGATTTTGTCTATTAATTTCCTGCACATCAATTCTGTTCATGTGATCAAAATTTTTACAGCTAACTATAAAAATTAATGCGGGAGAAAATTGTCTCTAATTAAAAAAATAATGAAACACTTTAACTATAACTTGCATTCAAACCGATAGCCTTGTGTTATTGCATGAATACCGACACTTTCTTCAATCTTAGCCAATATTCATGATATTTAGTAATAGGAAAATTTTTAGCAATTTACGCAATTCATAGCATTTATATGATTGAAAGGCTCAAATAGCAGTGGAAAAACAACTTTATTGAAATGCATAATCGGTCGCCTGAAGCCAAAGAGTGGCTCTATATTAATATTCGGAACGAAAGCGGGAAAGTGTGCCGTTCCTGGCATTGGCGTGGGATATATGCCGCAAGAGATGGCCCTCTATAACGAACTGACAATTGACGAAACGCTACACTACTTCGGTCACTTATATCATCTACCGATGGCCATCATTTACCAGAGAATTAATTTCCTGCTCTCTCTTCTCCACTTACCAGACGAAAACAAACTGATCGGTCAGCTCACAGATAACCACAGGTGGCGAATGTCTTTAGCGGTAGCGCTCATTCATTCGCCACCACTTTTACTATTAGATGAGCCCACTGTCAATGTAGACCCGCTATTGCGCGGTAGTATTTGGAATCATCTCAATAATCTTTGCAAAGAGGAAGGTCTGAATCAATGAAATAGTTTTAATTTAGTAATTACAGCCAATTATTGTTTCGATAGGGTTAACAGTATTGATAACCAGTCATTATTTCGATGAAGCAATTGATGCTTATATGGCAGGAGTGTTAAGAAATGGCACTCTTCTGGCCGAAGACCATCCCAAAGATTTGCTCAACTTTTTCAATACTAAGACAATGGAAAACGTATTTCTAAGATTATGTCAAATCGACGATCAGTACGAAAATAGTAGCGCGACAGACAAATGCAGCGCAACATCAAAATACGATTACATAAGACATCGTTACAGATCTCAAGCGAAGTGCCAAAAATGGGTGCAAATGGCCGACTGGTCCATATGTGACCGCAAACTTGGTTCCCAACGAAAAACATATCTCAACTTCAGTACGATTAGGTTATCAGCTTTAGTCAAGAAAAATCTGTATCAAATGCGCGGAAACGCAACACTTATGCTCTTCTTTTTCCTGTTCCCGACTCTCCAAATGATACTATTCTTCTGCGCTTCGATCGGCAAAGAAGTGCGACACATCAATGTCGCCGTTCATAATGGAGAAGTGCCGCAATACTTGAGCCGAACGTTTCTCAAGAATCTCGACGATCGCGTTATTACACAACAAAAACACTCAACGCTTGAATCCGCTATTAAAGCGGTTGAGAACGGAAACGCTTGGTCTGTGATATCTTTATCAGAAAACTTTACCGAATCGTTAAAATTAAGATTTACACGAGAATCGATAAGTGTGAGTAACTAATTAGTAAATTGTTTTAAATTGAATTAATTATATTTGTTAATAGCGGTCTGAGGCACGCAATAGCGATGTCCAGCTATATATCGATCTTTCGAATCCTATTATCGGTCAGGACTTGATATACACAATGAGTAAATCGTTGCGCAAACTATTGGTGTCGTATTCGTGGCCGAAGTCGTGGAACCACTCGATTAACGCCGATATCGCCAAATACGCGTTACCCATAGATATACAACAATTCATCTATGGTTCTAAATATTCAACATTTACCGAATTTTTAGCGCCCGGTTATATCATTGCCATCATATTTATCACTCCACTCCTACTCACTGCATATTTGGTTATTAAGGACGAACTGGACGGTCATTTGGCGCGCTGTTTGTCCACCGGAACGTCTGGCATCGAGTCTCTGCTCTCGCATTTGATTTCACAACTTATTATTTTAGTGGTACAGGAAGTGCTCATAATTATGGTTACATTCGCTGTATTTCGTGTACCTCTTAAAGGATCCATCATTTTGTTGTTAGCGATCGTTTATATTCAAGGAGTGTGTGGCATAGCTTTCGGTCTTTTAATCGCTGCCATAAGTCCTGACGGAATATTCGCTGTGTTAATAACATCTGGTATACACGTTCATATATTTTACTTTTACTCAATATAACTTTATAACAATTTGCCACATTTTAATAATTAGGTTCAATCATTCCGGGAGTTATGTTGACTGGCATAACGTGGCCCATAGAGTCGATGCCGACATATGTGAGAATATTCAGTTATATTCTTCCGCTCACTCTTCCCATCGAGTCTTTGCGGTGCATTATATCGCGCGGAATGAATATTTGGTATTTCAAAGTAATGATCGGATTCACAATATCTTTTACATACTCTATTGTTGTAATCATTTTGGCTTTTATTATATTCAAAAGGAAAACTTCCAACGATTGATAAAAATATACTATTGTAATGATATATTATAATTTAAAATAGTTTTCTAAATTAAGACAAAAAAATTTTATAAATATGTTTTTGTAATTTATATAAAAATAAAATTTAAACTAAACAAAATTAAATTCAACAGTTAATTACTGTAATTAAAATCAAAATTTTACTGCAATCAATAGATTCGTAATTATGGCTAAAATAATTTTGTGTCGACAGTTGGCTTTAATATATAGCTTTTAGTTTAAATATATGTGTTGTAAGATAAAGTAAGCTATAATTATTAGAGTTAAAGCTAATGTTAATAGAATCTTAGCTTTACAGGCTTTTAACACTAATGTAAGGCGACAACAAAAGTTTAAGTAACAGTTAGTTTCACTATCAAGTTTATATACCCTAAAACACTAAGATAACCCGCGGGTTATCTAAAATAAATGGGAGGGAAAATTTTAAAAGTTTAAGCAAAAATTAAACTTATAAAGCGTTATAAAACCCTTATAAAGTTTAATTATTTTTGTTTTACATTTATAATGTGTTTAAAGGAGAGTTAAATATGAGAATCTTATCAGAAAGTCTTATTATAGATAAATTTAGAATTGTGTATACATGGGGTTCGAGGTATCGTAGAGTTTTTAAGATAATTAACTAATTCAAAGTTATTTTCATTAATATGAGTAAACAAATTTGAATTTGAAGAGATTTGGCCACAAACCAGTCCATAGCCGGACAGACAGTTTTATTCCATTTATGTATACATATATTTATTTATATATAAATATATATAAATGGAATAAAACAAGAATATTGATTCGATTATCTATATATTAAATTAATATTTTAATTATATTATTCATAGTAATTTAGATTAAGTTATAAATTTATAAAGTTATAATTTACTAAATTTGCTTAACAAATCTTCTGTTACACACTAAAAGAATTAATTTCTATTCCACTAATTTTTATAAGATTAGCTTTTAATCTTATAAACTTTTTCTACTATAAAAAGATACAAAATAAAAGAGGGCGACACTATTGGATTAATGATCAAATTAACATTTAAAACTAAGATGTTTTAATAATTTTTAAAAGTTTTATTTGCCGTAATTTATGCTATAATTTATATTTCCATAGAAACTATAAAGATTCTTAAAAGTTTTGTCTTATTATAATAGAAAATGTTTATATACCTTATTCAATGATAATTTAATTGAATTGTTTAAAATAAAAAACATGAATAAATTGTTTTAAATAATTATTGGCTACCGTGCGAATTACCGTTCGTATTGACCTAATAAGCTAAATATCATTAATATAATCAAAATTTTAATAAAAAGTTCACTTGACATAAGTACTGTTTTTAGTTATAAATGATGATCAATGATGATCACTGTTTTCGATGCGATCGTTGCAGTCATACGTGATGGCTGTTCCCCATATGGTCGGTCTGTACATGAATATGATTTCATTGGGAAATTCGTAGTGTAAATCTAATGATTTGAATCCAGCGTTCTCTAAGTATGACCACGAATGTCGATAACAATGACAGCCGCCAAACAGTAGATACCAAAACGGTTGAATTAGCAGTTGAACGCCAAATAAAATTACATATTTTAATTTAATAAACGGATATCCGACGTGTTCCATGAAAAAGTAAGTTCCGCCCTAAACATCGACAGTTTCACAAACATTTATAGCACTTTTAAAATATTTTTTAGTAAGAAAAAAATTAAAATGAATGAAAATGTCTATATTTATGAAAAATAGTATTAATATATTTATTTAATAAAATATGAGAGATTTAATTTATTTTATGTTTTTATTAGATATTATAAAAATTGCATTTGTAATTTTTAACTAAACTGATTCTCTTAATTGAAACAATTTCTTACTTATTTTCTATCATTTTAAGTAGTATTAAACAATAGAAGTTTATTAATTAAGTTTGTTAATAATCCTTAAAACTCAAATAAAAACTCATACTTTATAAAAAATGGTTAATTTTATTTAAAGCAACTTTATAAGCAAAATACAATTACTGTAAATTTTAATAGTTAGATTTTCTATATACCAAATTATAAATTATGATTAAAATTATAAATTGATATACGAATCATAATTTATTATGTAAAATAATAATCTAATATTATTCATTACAAATAGAATTTACAAAATTCAAATTTACAAACTAACTTATTTATATTTAAATTTTTTCGATTTTATTTTATTTTTTATCTTTCTTAAAAGGATGCACAAAATATACCCTTAAGTAAATATTGATTTTGATAATAATAAAAGTAAATGTTTTTATATTGATTTATAAGGCTTTAAAAAACATTATTATTATTATTAGCGTTAAAAGCATTAGAATTATTCGATATCTCAAAATTATGCCCAAATTTACTTCAAAAAATCTTCAAATAAAAATTAACAATTAAGATAAATATTCTGTATCACGATTTTCAAATTTAATTTTGATTAACTACATTTTATATAACTAATTAAATAAGAAATGCATGACAGCTTCACATCAAATAACTTAATTCAATTACGCTAATTTAGACATACTTTTTTAATTTTAACTTATGATTTTTAAATTAATCAAATAAGCATTTTTAGTCTATCATGATTTATCCTGTTATTCTTTTATTTAAGATTCTCCAGTTTTCGTGAAAAGATTCAAAAACAAAATTATAAAAGTGAATTGAAAATGCATCAAATTCGCAGACAATGCAATTTTTAAAATGAGATATTCTGCACAATATATACCGTAATGTGTTCAATATTGTGCTGTACAATGAAATTAGAATGAATGCGAAAGTTATTTATCCAACACAAATAAATTTCTTTTTGCATAAATGTGCTTTCATTTTCAAATAAAATTCTGAGTAAATTAAAATTAAAATCTACAGATTTTATTGTAAATGTTCTGCTGTATGAAAATTTCATTTCAGTCAAAGTCAAATATATCTGATTTAAATTAAAACAAAATCGCTTAAAACGTAAATTCTCATATCATATTTAAAGCCAGTGATGATCTTATCATTAGCTAATAACTTCTCTCTCTCTCTCTCTCTCTCTCTCTTACTCTCCCACTTCACTCATTTTCACTCTCTTGATTAATTGCAAAATTGTAAATTTAATTGTATACAAATAATTATTTACTCAATTGTAATTGTAATTAAGTTAAATCGTTAAATATTCTTTTTTTCCTTAATAAATATATTAAATCTCTTTATAAAATATAAAAAATAAAAAACATTCTAAAAAGGATGCTATTTCTAGATGTATTTTAGTGATTTTAAAGTGGAGCAAAACATTGATTTATTTTTAATAGCAAATGTAGAAATTCATTCTCTTGGTATGAAATGCTTGAAATGAAGAAATGATGCGAATATGAGAATCAACGCAAACAACTTTCACATTAAAGTTGAAACTTTTTCAAAACATTTTCGAGAATATTCTGTCCAACAATTTTATGTAAATTATTTGTCACAGGAATGTGTGAAAATTATGTGCAGTGAAATTTTAAATTTGAATACTCAACTTACTATATTTTCCAACACAAAAATATTTAGTGCATTCTCTTTAAAAAATTTATGTCAGACTTATACAAATTTATTTATCGTCTCGTATTGCTTAAGTATGTAATCTGAAGTAAAGATACTTTAGTTGAATATAAGTCCTTATAAATATTAATCAATGTTCACTTTTGTACATTTAATATCAATGTACAAAAAAATATACAAATACGTGTCTGAGAATTCATAGAAATACTTATAACTTAGTTATTAAAAATGCATTTTGAATATATTAAGATATTTCACAATATTATATATTTTAACGTTTTAACATTAATCGTAAATTAATAAAAATTTAATTATAAGTAACTATTTTTGATAAATGCTTTATCTCTTTAGATTAAGAATAAAACATTAAAAGCTAATTTTAACATTAATATTATAATTATTTAATATTCGTGAGTTACCATCGAAATCAATACAAAACAAATGAAAAATTATACAACATTCAGAACATAATGAAACTACTGGTATGTAGTGGTCGTAATTGTGGAAATGCAAAATCAATTATAGGAATATGAGAATGAAATGTGCTTAAAAGAGTTGAACTCATTAATTGTTAAAATAAAATTATAACAGGAAATTTTGAAATATATGCTAAGAAATGATATTGAGATTGAAAAACAAAATTATTTTGATAATTCACCCGAAATTTTAAAACTGCTGTATTTCAGATAAAAAAAA
>JAQIYA010001046.1:0-14942 GCA_034699355.1 Microtritia minima | reverse complement strand
GATTTTGTTTTTTATTGCAATAATCCCGTTATAAATTTAAATTAGTTATTTTTCCATATTTTTTACATGAAATGAGATAAATATTTATAACTTTAGCATAAGGTTAAAATCATAAATTTAAATAATTGAAAATTCAAACATATTTCTAAAAATAACGCAATCAAAAAATACTACTTTTTTCGCAGCTAAAATTAAAAATTTTATAAAAAACAGTTTCCAAAAAAAATTAAGAATATTCCACTTAAACTTAGATATGCATCAGACAACTATTAATATTTCACACCTTTTTTCGCAGCCATTTAATTTTTGCCATTTGGAAATTTGTCATTTTGGAAATTAAATTTTGCCATAAATTTTTATTAAATCCCGTCCCGTCCGTCGCGATCCCGTCATTTTCATAAATTTCGTATATAAACATAAAAATACATAGTGGGGCCAACATTTTCTAATATTACATCAATGCTAACTGATTTGAGGTATTGAAGCAGTTAAGTCTTATTAAACTACTCTAAACTAATTTTGTGTCCTATTTTAATATATCATCTCATAATATAGCATGCTTTACATTTCACAAATAATGTTGAATTTTTATTATAATAAATTCGGTCAAATATTAGCCAAACACTGCTTTTAACACTCACTGATAATATTCTTATTCGTTGATCTTTTTCTATAATGAACTTATTAAATATATACTTATTATTTTAATTTAAATTAAATACACTTTCACAACAATTAATAGTATTAATATTTGCAAATACAACACATAAGTAATGATTTAAACTAATATATTAAGCATATTAGTATTGTATGATTGTGTAAATTTTAGATATATTTTTCAATTATTTCAGCTTTGCTTTTAACGATATACTAAAGTTATAAATATCATTGCATTTCATGAAAAAATTAAAAATCAAGTAATTTTAATATATTACGGTATTATTGCAATAAATAACAAAATCCCGTCCCGCCGTGTTTTAAATCTTGCTATTTCGTCCCGTCTGTCCAGCCTTAAAATTGGTCAATCCCGTACCCGTCCCGTAACAGTCCCGCCCCGTCGGCACCCGTTTTCAATGTCTAGTTTGATACGAACGAAAAAAATCGAAAGAGAAATAAATTTTAAAATTATTAATGAAAAACATGAAATAATTTCGTGAATTACATTGAATTGCATTTAACAAAGTAGTCTTTCTTTACGCGCAAAAGCCTCCAACAGTGAACCCAAACTTATTTTCGCGACAAATAGTTTTCATCAAATTTTTAAACATTTGAATAATGGTATGAATTCATCGAATTCATTCATTTAATAATTAATTAAATTGATATTAGATTTAATTTTATAAAAAAAACAATTTTATGAAATTTATTCCGAGTCATAATTTATGAAATGTATAAAATGAAATTTATAAAATAATAAAACAAACGCATTTAACCTGCATTATGATTCAAATAAACATATATATTCAAAAAACTATTACAGCTGTAGTTTTTAAAATCATTAATTAATTCAAGTCGAAAAATTTAATAATATTAAACATTAAACTCATATTTAACATAATTGTTTAATGTTTACCAATTAAAGACAACTGCGCTTAATGTGAACGCTTTTTGAAGAACGATTGGGTTCACTGTATCCAAGTTTGACTGTATTAAATAATTTTAAATAAAAATATTTTGTCCACGAATGTGCAGGAAATTTGTGGCAAAAAATTGAAAATCCAGGAATGACACAAAACACAGACATTCACCACAAATGTACGCATTAAACAGTAATACACAGATTCGCAAACTAACAGTAATTCAATTTTAGTTGTTTTAGCCATCATTACACCTATTATTCGCATAAAACGTATTACTTAGTTATTAGATAAGTGCTATATTTAAATCAAGTACAATAAACTATAATCACTTAACAAATGAAACACATTTTGGAATTGATTTGCTCTTCAATATTGCGAGTGTTTTTCGTTTTCGACGCAATTGAGGCCAACTTTGAGGCGATCTTCCATTTGGTTAAGGGATTGCTTTGATTGGCCGACTCGTCGATCGCACGACTTGGTAATTGGCTCAGCATTTTGGCAGTCATTTGTTGATCCATATCAGCGATGATTAACACAATCAGACTTCCGTCCACTCCTCCGACCACCAAATAGTTGGCATCGGGAGTCGACTTAATAACTCTCGCTTCGGTGGAGAGCTTGAAATTAGCAATAAGTTTGCCGTCAGTGACGCGAATGAGGCGTAAAGTTTTTCTGCCGCTATGATAGCAATAGACGTACTGGTCGTTAGTCGTGAAGCCATAGCTGAGCGCAACGCCGTCGTTGAGCGGCGACGACAGCACCTTAAGAGCGCTGCCGTATCGCAGTTCGATGAGCTCGAGTGCGCCACTCCTTGGCGCGAACAGCCCGTACTGGCCGTCACTCGTGGCGCAGCCGTTCCAGCGGTTCAGTTTGGCGAGAGTTCGCTGCGTGGAGACGTCGATGAGGCGACACCCGTCGCCGCACAGGCCCACTACGCTTCCCTTTCCGCGATAGGGCAGCGCTCGCAGCGATGAGTATTTCATATCATCCACTTTTATGGCGCGCATTAGCAGTCCGTCGCGAAGCGAATAAACAGCGAGCGATTCTTTCGTTGAGTTCGGTTTGTCGGTCACCGGAATCACGATATACTGGTAGTCTTTGGTGACGACAGGCGTTTTGTCGGCCGAATGACTGACTGCCAAGTATGGCAACTCATAGAGCAGTTCTCCCTTCGGAACCGAACGGCTCGTCAGAAGTGTGTCGCTATTGTTTGAACGGTCACAGCTTTCGATTGTGATTACTTTAGTGTCTCTATCGGTCAGAAATAGAAACTCGATATTGGGTTGAGTTTGTTTGTAAATAACGGCGCACTCATCCAAATGCCATATCAAGAGGTGAGCCGACTCTGCGCTCACTATGTATTTGCCGCTATCACTGATGACGGCGTGAGTAATGATGGCTCCAATTTTCGAGTCCGAAAGAGTGGTCAACAGTTTAGCGGTCTCTAAAAGCCAGACTCCGATGCAATTTCTGGTCACAGTTATGGCGATGTTTTTAATGCTGGAAAAGCTGACGGAATCGATCGATAACTCCATTCTGTCGATGGTGTGCACCGTTTCGAACAAATTGTTTGCGTTCCACACTTTAATGCTTTTGTCGAAAGAGGACGAAACGAAACGATTCGATTGGTCCGCCAAAAGCGACCTCATCTGCGATATTCTTCCGTAGTGGGCGTCCAGACATTTGAGCAGATCTGCGCTTTGCATCGACCAGACGTACAGACTCTTTCGGACGCCAGCGATCGCGTACTGATCGTGTTTTGTCAGTATTAGCGAACTCTGCGACTGCAATAGCTTTATCGAAATATTTCTCACGCCGGCCGGCAATTGCAGGCCAACACAATGGCTGCCAATCGGAAACGAGTCCAATGACCAGATGCTAAAACCACGCAAATAATAAGCCACTAAGAATTTCTGATCGTAAATGTTTAGCGCAATGAGTTGATCAGATGTTTGTGGAGAAACAATGTTTAAGATTTTATTTGCCGCCCATTTATTTTTTCTTCGTCTCAAAAAGCAGACCCGTTCGAGACTATCGCCATAAAAAAATAGTGTGTTTCGAGTGTTGAGAGAATATCCTCCATAGAACTCGATCTGTTTATACAATTTATTGCCGACAATGGTCTGAAGAATGAATAGCTTGTCTTCCTTTTGCAATATAATGTGTTTCTCATCGCAGTCAAGCATTCCAATAGCTATTATCTTGAAGTGTGCGCTATCGTTGTCATTAAAGCACTCATTGATTGCATGCTTTTCTATGGTTAGCTCTTCCTGTTTGATGTCCACAATTAGCCATTCGCTGTTCGTCCACGCAATCACGTGAACGTTATCGCTATCCAAACTCAGTCCAACTATATTATCGGCAAAAGTTGTTTGCATTTGAGTGACTATCTTGACATCACCGGAGAATATGTTAAGAACTATGACTTCGTTATAGTTGGTGTACGTGACGGCAAACTTGTCGTCGTTTGTGATGACAAGCGATTGCATGATTCCCCTGATCTGCGGGTCGACGTCTCGCGACACTTCGCCAGTGGACAAGTCCCACATCAGGAATCGGTTCGAGACGGACACCACATAACGAGAGTCGGACGTCAGCGAGAAATCAAACACGGCGAACTGATGGCCTTCGAGCGAATAGATGAGTGGCCCGCCGGGTGTGTGCAGACAGTGCGCCACCGGAAGCAGAGCGCAGTGATGGCCACCGAATTGGTCGCACTGTCGCAGCAGACTCGCGATGTGCGGACACTCGTGTCTGAGCGGCAGTAAGCGAGCTATGATTTGCGGCGCAAGCATTCGCGGCAATTGGCTCAACACGGCCGCCGACAAGCGGAGTGCGTCCGAGAGCAGAGTGATTTCGCGCATAACGCCGCCATTAAATGCGGAGTCGCTATAATTGGCCGCGTCTTCGAAGTCGAACAGAACTGATTGGAGCGGAAAGCAGGTGAGCTTCGCGTGCAGCCAATTGTAGTTGAAGAGTACGATTTGGAGCAGATCTTCGTATCGCTTCGCGCGAACCAAATGATACGGCAGTTCACCTAATTTGCGGATATTATAGCGGCTCACTCTTCCGTCGACGCCGAAGTAGGCCAACGGCTGAAGCGGCACTTTTCGGTCTGCCATTCCCTCTTCGTTGGACAGATTGAATCGTTTCATTTGGATGGGCGTGTATTTGAATGGCTTGCAAATACCACCCCATACGCCCAGAAAGTAGTCAGCGATCGATGAGTGGAAAAAAATAGTGTCCGATTGGTGGCTGAAATATCTGGTAATGGATGCCTCGCGAAACTGTTTGTGATACCAATTCAATGCGTTCACGCCATCGGCGTCTCTCTCAGTCAGATATTGAGGCAAATCGTTTCGTATGCGCGTCCATAATAGGGGCGGAATTCGGCGAACGGGCGGCATATGGTATTGATAGACATCGTCCAAAACCAGATCGTCCAGCGATAGCAGGTCTTCGAGTTCGCTTTCGCTTAAGCCATTCTGATGAGTGGTTGCGAAACACATTTTTTTATTATATTTAAAAACAAGTATAAATGATTACTTTACTAATTTGTCACTTCACTAACACAGTTTGTTCGCCAAACACATTTCACTAATTAGCAAATATTAAAATTTTAAAATTTATATTTGAAGCTTTTGATAAACTTTTGATACTCTTGTTTTATTGACGATTTAAATCGCAGTAAAATTCGATTTAATATAATAATTTATAATTACTAATATAATTACCCTAAATATGTGACGATAGCCCGCGGGCTATCGAAGAAAAAAAGTGAATTTTTCAACAAATATATATAAACTTATTCTAGATATCGCTAATATTCTATTCAAAGCCATCAAATTCTTATGCTTATTCAGCATAGGATGCTTCAAATATGTCACTATATTGTTGAAGAAGAACATACAATAGATTATCTTCACTATTAATTAGAGAATCTATTACTTGGTTTAGTGCGGGCTATACATGGGGTGCGGGCTATCGTCGCATATTTAGGTAATACATTATGTATGTTATATTAGCTATGAGTTAATTTGTTTAATAAAATAATTGATTTTTTAATTTACAAAATGCAATCGCAATGCAATGTACAATACAATGTATGGCTTACTTTGGACGCCGTAATATAGGCGAGAGCGTGCGACACAATAGCTTTTCCGTGCGCTGTCTCTATGAGATCAAACAGTTTCATAATTGAGTCCATGACTGTGTTGGACAACACGGTCAGACTCGACTTGGAGTACGACTTCCAGCGCACCACTTCGGCGAACACCAGTTTCGTGAATATCGGAAGCGAACACTCGTCGATCGCATGCCTCACAATACTCCACTGATTCGCAGTCAGATCTCGTTTATATAATTGCAGCCAGCATTTGATCACATCGATGGCCAGACCAGTGCCGAGCGGTTCGATTTGCACGAATTGGGCGCTGTCTTCTATGATGCGCTTTAAAAATTCAAAGTCTCTGGTGTTGTGGTCGCGCGAACACGAGACCACAACTTTGACATTAACGGGAAACTGGTGTGTGAGCCACGAGAGTTTGATACTCGAGTCGCTGCCACTCGACAGCTGATCGACGGCGTCGATGAAGATGAACAGCGATTGCTGTTTGCTTTGCAACAGAAGACGCTTAAAGAAAAATATCAGACTTATTAAGTCGTCGGGAATCTCGTCGAGCGGTAGCATCAGATTGTAGAGAATTTGTTGGCAGACGCTGGTCAGCAATGGGATGACTGACGAGCTGTCGGGTGTGGTTCCGATAAATCGCAACACCAGTATTGTCTTCATATGAGAGGGCAACCACTGGCGCAACATATTGGCCGCTTTGGCCATCAAACTAGTTTTACCGCATCCGCTATCGCCGTACAGCACGAGCGGTCGTCTCGAATCGCCGGCGATGTAAGTCTCGATGGATGACAACTCTCTTTCTCGACCCAAAAACACTTTGGTCTGCGATGAGTGCGAGTGATGTAATATTTCGTTAATGATTTTTCCGAATCGACTTTGATCTTCTTTTTTCATGGCTTTGCGGACCATTTTAGTGATATTGTGGTAGAAATGATGCGAAAATTGATTGAGATATTGGCGATGAGTGTCAGCACACAAACCAGTTTTACCGCTCCACTCAACAGTAAACCTTTTCAAGCATTTACGGTAACTAATTAACTCATTTTTAAGTACAATATAATTGAATACCAAATTTGAATTAATATTTATAAAATTACTTTTAAAAATAAATAATCACTTTCTCATACTTGGCTAAATTAGGAGATTTGATTTTCTCAGTGAGTTTTCTCTCTTTTAAATCAGTCAACAGCTGTTGCGCCTCTCGATCGATGTCACAATTGCTGGTCAGGTCAACAAATTTTTCCACACTTGTTATTTCAGACATATTTATTTTGGCGATATGTCTAATATATGCCAAACAGTGACTCTTAACATTGCAAACATTTAGTATACCATTAGTTATTTCTCTTTCAGTAACTGTCAAATAAAAATAATCACAACTTGTTTTGAAAAAAATGAAATAATAAATTGGCGATTAACCTGACATCATATAATTATGTTTGGCGTCTTCATTAATAATTCCCTTTTTGAATAAAATGTTTGACGCAATTCGCAATAATTTTTGCAATTTGTGCAAAGTTTGCCACCAAATAGACTGATCTCTTGCTTGCAAATCGAGCTCAAACTAATTAATAATTAGATTGAAATTAAAAACTTTATTACGTAAATTAATGGACACCAATACGTAGCTATGATTACCCTATTGTTGTAATTCAATAGTATTGAACTGATTTGCTGAAGTATGAAAACTGGCGGAACCGAGTTTGTGTCCTCGCGATACCAGATGTCAAGCAATTCAACTTCGCTCACATCCATATCGTCCAAAACAGTTCTTAACAAACGAAATTCGTGGCCACTTATGATTGTGGGAATCGGTCGATAACCGTATCTTACAATTTCAATTCATTCGTTTAGTAGTAATTTGATTCAAATAATTTAAGGTCAGAATTGATATATTTGTAAAGAGTATATTTGCTTACTTTTGACCCAAAAATAAAACAAAATTAGGTCCCATTGATAATCGCTGACAGTTTTCTATTTCTTTAATGCAAAGTTCAGTCGTCATGTGATCATCTTTTTATTAAAACAATTTTAATTGTCTTAAACGCATTACTTATGTTTAAGATATAATAATTAACATACATTCCTAATCATGCAATCCATAGCTTTTAATTAAGCGATAAAATTTAGCTGATATTAAGATTAGTGCTTAACTACAGTCGAGTGCCTCTATAATCAACTCAATTGTATTTGAGAATATGTTGATTATAGAGGGTTTTGATTATGACTGGTATTATAGCGTAGACATACAAATATTTAAAAATATATCAATTTGATATTAAAATATTAGTTATTACATGTTTTGAAAATGTATATGAAAGTAATTCTCACACAAAAGTTATTAGTGTTTGCTTTTCAGTTCAAAATTTTTGTTGATTATAAATGATATGCTTAATAATGGTTTTTCACATATTTGTCTCAAAATAGCGTTGATTATAGATGGTTGTTGATTATAAATGGGTTGATTATAGAGGTGCTCGACTGTACAATTTAATATTTTATGTCAGATTCTTATTCTTATTTATTTCAGTTATTAAATATTTTTAATTGTAAGTTAGTTGTTAGTTATTATATATGAAATATTTTGCAATTGTTACAAACAGCATAGGATAACATAATAAGATAAAATTATTTGAAATATAGAATAGATGCAAATAATTTAAATAAATTGAAAAAAGTTAAAATAATTTGATTAAAAATGTGATAACCAGTTGCTTCATCTCTTACTCCCCATCGCATGTCGACCACTATGAATATCAAATAAATATATAAATATATTAATTAAACTCTAAACAATTATTTACGCATTAAAGTTAGAATTTTAAAAATTATTAATTATTTATGCAAAATAATAAAATGTCAATATTTGTCATTCTAATTAAAGTATTGTAAGTATTCTTAGTTTAAGTATTCTTAATTAAAGACTATATTTGACATCATATTTACAAACTCGTGAAAAGTTTAAAGTATAAAGTTTAATGTTTTGTATTGTATTGTATTGAATGAATCAAAAAGAATTTCTATATAAAATCATTTTATTTGTGTAATTATTTATTAGTCTATTTATAATAAATTTTATAAAATAATTTTTTTATCTGTAGATCGTAAAAATGTTGAAACAAACTGACAAACCTTGAAATTCCAAACCATGTCTTTCTTTACAATATTCCTTTATTTTCGGATATACTTCTTCCATAAGTGTATTCCTTTCCAGTGTCATGTCTTTGAAGTTAAGTACAATTTCAATCATAGATTAACAAAACAACTTATTATTAAAACTTAAATGTTTATAAAACAAATCAGAATTGATTGAATGGTTCGCTTCGTAAAGAATGTGTTTTAGGCAAACGTTTGCTTCAAAAAAGTGTAATGCATTTATGAGTTTATGAAAATTATAAATTTCTAACAATAATTACATGCAAATCAAAAATTACATTTTATTAATTACAAAGTGTTTTTTGAGAATAAGTATTAGCATTGAAAGTGTTGCTTATATGAAACTATCAAATACACAAAATATGTAAACCAATACCAATTTTATTCTAACATAAAAGTTAAATTAAAAGATTGCCATTTAAGCAATTTAACCGAAAAATGTTTTACCAGTAAATGTCGAACTCGTAAAAATACGAACTATTTTCGTGTTAATTTGCGGCAAATTATTTAATGAGCCCAACAAAAGGCGATCAATTATTTGATCGTCCATCTCATCGATAATGCACTCGCAGTCAACTTATTCTCATTAAAGTTGATTACATTTATTTGGTTAAAAACTTTGCAAAATATATTTTGCTTACTATATAAGTGTCTAAACTTGTTAAGCGTTTCTAATGTTGTTAAGGGTGTAAGCATTTGAATTCATGTAATCACTAATGTTGTCACCAATGTTGTCATTAATGCTTTCCTGGTTACGGGTCGCGCATTCATAACAGTGATAACTATTTGTTAATACAATTCATTTAACAAAACAGCGCACCATTTATAATAGAAATGGCATTTAAATCGAAACACGAAACGAGCGCAGCCTCTCATTGGCTCTCAATGAGAGCTATTAATAGCACGTGTTTTGCGTTTGTAAACATTTGTGAACGCAATCAATCGATCGATTAATTGCATTGCATTTCAAACTTCGCTTTTCATAGCTTTAATAATAGTTGGTGACACAAAACAGTGGTAAGTATTGTGCAAGTGATGGCTTGCATTAGTCGAGTGGAGGGCGACTTAAGCGTTAGAAATTGTGAATTTAATATTTTTGGCGGCATAGACTTTTGATCGTACTTTTTTTACTTGTCTTCACATATAGAATAAAAAAATTTAAAAAAATTTGGGATCAAAAGTCTATGCCGGCCATATTTTTATACAGTTATAATTTTCTAATGATAATGTTTACATTAATTTATTTGAATAGCGCCGAACGTGTGGAAGCCCTCGAGAGAGGCGTTGAGTGTGACATCACTGGTCCCGATTGGCCCGCATTGCAGTCCGTCACACATATAGCCAAGTTGTGTGGCGTCGTGTGTGGCATAGGTTTGATTACGTTCGTCGCCGTCAGACTCGTCCATAAAAAGTTTGACGACCAATAAAGTAAGGGTTTTGTAATTTTTATCGTTTCTAATCTAATCTTCCATTTATTAGCGGTCATCGATAGGGGAAGTGTGGACGCGATGGCGACGAGACAGACAGAAGATGAACACAATGTTTGGATAAGATTATAGCGACGAAAAGGGGCGCAAAAAAGTGAATGAAAAAGTGTCGCAAATCGATCGCAAATACTTGGCGTGCAGTCATCACGAAGTGATTACAGCGTGTCTTACTTTAATGCCACTCGAAGACCACTGCATTCAATGTGATGTGCTATTAATAGGTTTGGGCGGCGGATGTTTGCCGTCTTATATTCAGCACAATATTAAAAGCGACACCTCTTTGATCGTATGATATTTAATCAAATTTAAATAAATTTAATAAAAGGAAATTGTTTTATAAATAATGTAGACATACATAACATAACATTTTAATAGCAACATAACAACATATGTATTGCTCTTAAAAATTGTAATCAAATTTAATTTAATATTTAATATTTATATTGTTTAATAAATGGCAGAAATTAATGTTTTTTATTATGTTTTGTTTTGCATAATATTTTCCATTAGATTTGATGCTAATTTTGATTTGAATTAATGATAACTAGAGTGGTGTTTGAATTGAAATCGCTGTCATTAACATACGAACGCATTGCGAACGCATTCATATTCGCCGCTCACTCGTCTCGTCTCTCTCTCGCGCTCTGATTGGCTGTTCTCGCTTTGGTGCGATCGATACGTGCATAAAATGGCGGAAAAAGAAACAAACATTTAGCGAAACAGTTGATGACAAACGATGCGACGCTTGGCGTGACCGTCACTAATACCACGAACACCACACTTGAGTGCACACCGTTTGTCGCTCCCGATCGACGCTCAGTGTCGGCGGTGGTCGCGAGCCGTTTGCCATCCATTGAGAGCCGAGCGCGCAGTCAATGGAGTGGTGAGACGTCGTCTCACGGCGTGTCTCTCTCTCGATGTCTTCGTTTCGGCGACTCAATCACGTGATGGTCGGTCAGGTCAACATCGCGGCCGCCTTTCACGACCACATCTCCTGCACGAAGATGTCGTCGCAGAGCACACACAACGCCACACATCGGCCCGCCGTTCAGTCCGGCCATTCTGGCCATCAGTCTGGCCATCAGTCGCAGTCGTCGAGTGCGTCGCTTCCCTGCGAGACGGACCACATGTACGCCACCGAAAGCAAGGCCTACAACGCGCTGACGGGCGGCAAAGCGGTGGTCGACGACGCCATAGACGGCAAAAGCGATCTCATTATCGGCAATAGTCTGAGCGACAGCAACAGCAACAGCGACGGCATGATTGGCGGCGCGTTCGGCGGCGACGGAGTGGCGGACGGAGTGGCGGACGGAATGGGCGACGAGAGGAGTCAGATTCAGAAGTTGACTGAAATGATTTTGGCGCAGTTGGACCTCATTCAGCACCAACAGGAACAGCTCCTCAAGAAGGACAGACAACTCCAGGGACTCAAACAGGACAGGGAAGCGCTCTGTCTTCGGCTCGAGAAGATGGAGAAGAGGATCGCTGTGCTCACCGCCAAAGTGAATAACAGCGCCCAAACGCAGGTCAACATTGCGGCGAACGTCAATAACATGATCAGCAATAGTGCGCTCAACACGGCTCTCAACAGTGCCGTCAACAGTGCGCTCAACAGCGCGCTCAACAGTGCCGTCAATAGCGTGACGGAAGCGGATTGCGATCAAAGCGGAAGCGACACTATCATTGAGGACAATAATAGTGTTGTCGGACTTCTCGCCGATCCGTCAGTATTCACTAAATTGTATTCGCCGTCACAGCTCTCGACTGCGACGCCGTCTAATTTCAATTTAGCTAATAATCATAGCGATAATAACGCCACCATAAGTAATAGTCAATTAAATAGCTTGAATAGTGTGACGCCCGTCCGAATTAAGACAGAGCCGAACGCCGAGATGACGCCAACGGCGGCACCGATTCGGAAGAGTAGGAAACGAAACTCGGAGTGCGTGACCGCTGCCACCGATGCCGGCGTGACGACTGGCAAGAAGAGAAACAACACGTTTAGCTTCTCTACTGTGCAAAACCTAACCAATAATAGTGTCGACACTAAAAAGGAGCCGACGCTGAAGGAGAGCTCTAGTGATTCGTTAAGTACTACTCAAAGCGGTAAAACTGGCGCCAAAAAGAAAGTGCAAAAAGCGAAGTGCGATAGTGTTCAGTTCGACAACAGTGTGTCGACTTTGAATTGCAAACCTTACGTTACGAAAGAGATATTGACTACTTGTAAGCCTTACGCCCTCACAGTCAACTCGAATTCGCAGTTAAATCTAGACGTTTCTAATGCTATCAATGAAAATTCATTTAACAATATTAATAACAATACAGTTATTAGTAAAGTAAATAATAATAGTTGTGTTCAAAAGAGTAATAAAACAGTAAATCCTGATATAATCGAAGTGCCATTTTGGAGATTACACGCAGTCAGCAGTTGCTACTCATTAGAAGGAACAGAAGTACTCAAACATTTATATTTTTATGTTTTCTTAAAACTATATTATTTATTTCATTTTACAAATCAGAATTTAGATGACGAAGTGTTTAATAGACGACACGCAAAATTAGAAATCGATGAAAGACGAAGAAAGAGGTAATTATTAGCATTAATTAGTTTGATGTGATGTGAAGTTTGAATAATGTTAATGTTTTGATTACAGATGGGATATTCAAAGACTTCGAGAACAGCGTCACAATGAAAAGTTACGCACAGGTCGTTATTATAGCGGGAGTTTAACAAATTGCATCGTAGAAAAGCCACCCGATCTCAAAGCCAAAAACTGTGAATTTGATTCATTTTTTCCCGACCCTAAAAATGGTGCGTCATTTAAGTTATCATTTATAAACTTATCATTTATAAATTTAATTTATTATTATTATTATTATTATTATAGTTCAATCTATAGAAGTAACTGAAAAATTACCACTCATTGCTTTTGGTCATCCAATCCCTCGATTACCGTCAAAGTAAAACCTTTGATATTAATTTATTCATTCGATTAAATCTTATTCAATTAAAATATAGACCTTTTTCGTTGCCGTGGTCTGCGAGCATCGATAAGTCGCAAACAGCGGCAACAGTAACAACATTGACATCAACAACAACGACGACGTCGTCAACAGCGACGCCAATAGCATCAACAAAGACAAAACACAGCGCGACGATAAAAAGGCATTGATTTCAAGCCGACCAATATTATTGTAATGTTAAGTCGTTTTTTACGAAAAGACAAGATTTGTTAAATTAGATTTAATTTCAATGTACCGGTATTTTGACTCATTTATCATTTCATCAATTAATTAACTCTTCAATTCATGAATTAACTCTTCAATTCATTAATCACTATTCAATTATTCATATAATAATTGTTAAGAAATCCTACATGAAATAAAGATGTTTAAAGAGTACTATTAAATAATTGATTATATTTTGATATTTATTTTTAATTTTGATTTTTCGTACTAATCTCTATAAGAATAGCATTTTTGAAAAATTGTACACTGAATTTAAACACAATTTAGTTATAAATTAAGAAAAAAATCCTTAAAATTGAGTGTCGTTTGATTTATGTAAGATTTTTTTAACGAGAAAAGAATGCATTTTTCATGTATTATAAATATTAAATATTGTATAGTATGTTAATTATTAGTTTTATGAATATAGAGTTTTGAGATAAACATATTTTCAAAACAATAAGGTTTATGGTAAATATTTACACTTGTTTTTTGTCGCATAAGTCAATAATTTTAATTTATTAATATATTGTAAACCATATGTTTGAAGCCTTTTAACGTATTCGTTATACGAATGAATAAAACTCAGTTTATTTAAAATTAATTAATTTATTTTTGTTTATTAGAAAAACAGAAACTATAAACCAGAAACAAGAAACAAGAAAATATTTAAAATACTTAAAACATTGCGTCGAAAGCCTTATCTGATTTAAATATTGCATTGTTTTACAAATAATCAAAACTAAGCCATTTTCCCTCAAAATCAACTTAAAATTTGTTTTCGATTGAAGTAACGGCTCTTATAGACAATCGAAATCTTTGCGTTAAGGGATAACAATAACTTTAATATCTTTTTAAAATTTATTTCAGATCACTGTAACGCTATTTCTTTGACTTTTAAACATATTAGCGGCTAATATAAAAATTTTCTAAACTTCTGACACGCGAGTCGTCTTATTTATTTCTACATTTTTCTTTTTCGTTTATGCTATTTTCTATGCTTCGTCTTATACACCGAACAGTCTTATTCACAAGAACTTATGGTAATAATTAATTATTATTACAGTAATTATTACAGTCTGCTCTTCGTCTGTAAAGCTTAACACGTGAAGATAAAGATGTGCTCTAATGTGATCACGTGTTGAGAGGAGAGTAGCAAATAGTGGCACACCTTTAGACGTATAACAGTGAGTGACGTCAGACCACATCACAGACACGACGCGACGCCTCGTCTCGCGACTGCTCTGTCGATCGCTTTACGGCTTCACTCGCTGTGCATATTGTGTCATATCATCTGTGGTGTGATTATCGTCTCATACTCTCATCTCATTCGTCGTCCAAACGTAAGTGAAGTTACGA